>CABHPH010135920.1:0-14656 GCA_902168325.1 Peromyscus nudipes | reverse complement strand
GGGAGCCACCAGTGTGTCCACAGGAGCCACCAGTGTATCCAAGGGAGCCACCAGTGTGTCCACAGGAGCCACCAGTGTGTCCACAGGAGCCACCAGTATGTCCACAGGAGCCACCGGTGTGTCCAAGGGAGCCACCAGTGTGTTCACGGGAGCCACCAGTGTGTCCATGGGAGCCACCGGTGTGCCCACGGGAGCCACCCTTGCCCTCTCTGCCGTTCCTTCATTCAAAACTCAGCTAAAAACATGCCACTGCTGTGGCATTTAGCAGGGCTGCCTAGTCAGAAACAGTCTATCAGATCCCTAGAGGTAAGGCTTTTGGAAAGAGAAACTGGACCTGTGCCAGAAAACCCTGTGGCCACTGTTCACAAGGGGCTCCATCCTCCAGTCCCACAGATGAGCAGGTGGCAATGTTCCCATCTGAAAATACAAGATAGGTACTTATGCTTCCTAGAGCTCAGAGGAGTATGAAAATGGAAGGAGGGCCTAGAGACATGGCTCAGCAGATAGAGCTGCCCAACGGCTCTCACAGAGATCGAGGTTTGGTTCCCAGCCTTACATCAAGAGCCACAACCTGTATCTCCCAGTTCTGGGATCTGAGACCTCTCTGGCCTCCTTGGGCATCTGTACACATGTGCACATAAACTCATGTAGGCACACACACATGCACACAAAATAAAAATGAATGGGTCTTTTTTAGACAAGGGAGAAAGGGGAAGCTGGGTAAAGGAGGTGGCCAGAGTAAACGGAAGTAGGATCTGCAACAAATCCTCACATACACACAATTTTCTCACAAGCCCCTAAACCTAGAGTCCCTGGCCCATGTAGCTCCTCCCTGGATGCTCTCCCAATTTGAAGGAAATTGAAAAGTCAAGGGACTTTGGGAAGATCCAAGCTGAAAGTTTGGCTGTGTGCTATTCTCCCTAGACATCTGCTGAGAAGGTATATCTTCATGGAATGGTGGTCTCACCTGCTCCTCAGATGCACTGAAGTACGAAATGATAGCTCATCAACACTCCAGAAGCAGAGGCAGGCAGGTCTCTTTGAGTTCAAGGCCAGCCTGGTCTACATAGTGAGTTCCAGGATAGCCAGAGCTACATAGTGAGACCTTGTCTAAAAAAAGAAGGAAGAAGGAAGGAAGGAAGGAAGGAAGGAAGGAAGGAAGGAAGGAAGGAAGGAAGGAAGGAAGGAAGGAAGGAAGGAAGGAAGAAGGAAGGAAGGAAGGAAAGAAGGAAGAAAATGTTCCCTCCTGTTCCTCAAGAAGTGTTGAAAAGTTGTAAGCATTGCAGCTCGGATGGAAAGGTATCCTAGCAGCTGGAAGCCAAGGAATACCATAAAGTCACACCACACAACAAACTTCACACAAGAGATTTATTGGGAGGGAAAAAAACAGGAGGATGGCTACCTCTGCTCAAGCTAGAAACAGCAGCAAACTGAACAGGCTAGAGGGCTTATATACAGCTTCTTGAGAAGGAAGAGCTTTCCAGAGTGGAGATTGGTAGGATTTCATGCCCAGAGATTGGGCTTTTTGCTCTGCAGGGTGGAGGCTGAGTGAGCAGTTGGGGCAGTTAGAGTGTTCTGTGGATGGAACAGTTAGAAGTTCTCAGGGGAAGGGCCTGGCCACTTGTGTGGCTTGAGAGGCTTACATTCTCCCCTTTTGTGTTTATTGTTGATACACAATCAGGTCACAGGAAAGAGGGCAATGTCATCACTAGACTACTTCCTGGTAAATCAGGGCATGGAGGTTCTTTGGGCAATCTGGATCATCATTATCAGGATGCAACCAGGTGCTGTAGGTCTCTGGCTCCATAGCTAGGGGCTGGTAATCCTGTAATAGTAACTGGTTAAAAGTCTGGTTAGTGTTGAAGAAATCTAGACAAGAAGTTTATAAGGCAGGGTACAACTAGTAGGATTAAGAAAAGAAGGAAAAGGGGTGAGAAGGTATCCAGTTTCATATTGGACTGTCAATAATCCACTAGCCAAAGGCACCAACCTGTTTCTTAACATTTTTTGAAGATCTATCTGAAGTTGTTGGATCTTATCTTTTATAGGACTGCTAAGGGCCAAGGTCGATGGTGATCTCTAGTTTGGTCACAAAGAAAGAATAGGGAACAGGTGTTTCAGAAGTTGATTTATGTGTCACAGGGATAAGTGTCTCCTTTTGGCATTCTGCTGGTGAGCAGTCTCCAGACACCGCCATGCAAGTGGTCTGGGTGAACCATTAAGTATAGATTTAACAATAGCATAGAGGGGAAAGAAATCTGAAACATTTTTATCACCCTAAATCACTTTCTTATACCCCCAGAACTTTCATTTACATGCCTTAAATCACTTTCTTATACCCCCAGAACTTTCATTTACATGATGTAAGCAAGTTTTGCAACTCTGGGGGAATGGTATCCTGACTTTTCGGGGAGTCGGGCAATACCATGAGCTGCTAGGACAGCAGCTCTGGCAGCTGGAGCTGCTAGGACAGCTCAGCTCTGGAGGGAATGGTATCTTGACTGCCCGGGAGAGTCAGACAATACTTGGAGCTGCTAGGACAGCTCAGCTCTGGAGGGGAAAGTTATCCTGACTGCTCGGGAGAGTTAGTCCTGGAGCTGCTAGGACAGCTCAGCGGGAATGGTATCCCGACTGTTCCCAGTCAGGCTGTACCTGGTGTGATGGGGGATGGTCTCCCCACAGGATATAGCAATCCTGCTCCTCTCCTGGAGAGCCGCTACAGCTGAGCTTTGCTTCCCCCCTCCCCACTTAAGGGGGCTTCCCAGTAGACCTCTGCCTTCTGGGGCCCAAGATGTTGCTTCTTTTGCTTCACTCTGCTAAAAGGGAAACTCCTGCAGAAATGTAGCAATCTCCTCTGGCTCTGGCAAAGGAAAAGTTTATTTTTCTGCTCCCCCTTGCTCAGTCCCCTAAGGGACGTCTCAGCAAGGTTCTTCTGTTCAGCTCCCCCTTGCTCAGCCCCCTAAGGATCTTTTGGGGGTGAAGTTTCTCCAGGGAGAAGATTTTCTGTCCAAGGATTGGTTAGTTTTTTTCTGCTCAGGGATTGGTTAGCTTTGTGGGTTAGGGGCAGAGATGGTCCTGATTTCAGAGCCAAACTGTGTTTCTTTCACTGGCCTTTCTTAGCTTTTTTACACTAATTCTAAGGCCAGGGCATATTTCTTTCATTGGCTCTGATTCTAGGGACCAAGAGTGTTTCTTTGGCACTGGTTTCAGAGTCAGGGCATGTTTCTTTGGTTCTGGGTTCAGGGATAAAGTGTTTCTTTCTCTGGCTCAGGTCCCAAATCTAGGCTGTTTCCTTCACTGGTTCTGGGCTCCAGGGTCAGGTTGGGTTTCTTTAGCCAGCCCCTTTTCCCTACATATGACACTTTAAAACACTTTCTTACACCTTCAGAACTTTAATTGCATAACACTTTCTTATACTTTTAAAACTTACTTAAGCTTGCACATCCTCAGGCAACACTTTCTTAGACCCTCCGAACTGAAGTTATCCTCAGTGCTTACTTAAGCTCTTACGTTCTCGGACCTTTATAACAGTGGTATGTTCCTATATGAGTACATGAAGGTGCAGCTTTAATACCTTATTAAACAAGCATTGTTTTTTAAATTCTATCATAAACCTTGTTTTTATGATTTTTGTTTTCAGGACAGGAATTATCATACAAGAATAGAGAAACCATGCATAGGTGATAAGCCCCAGTGAAGGAGAGATGGATAGGGGAGGTATAGGGGACTGAATCAGCCTTTGACAGCCTGATGTAGAGTAATTCCTGACCCTATTAGGACAGGCTGTTGACTAGAGGTAAGGGTCTCTTGGACGATAAACATCCCTATGTAAGAGCTACTCCAGATAGCTGTAGGTAAAAGAAATAGAGAAGAAGCAAGTTCAGATATAAGAGAATTTGGGATCATTTGTTTGCGCAGTGGCAGAAATTGTCATTTTGAAAATCAAGCATGCCAATTTTGGCTGTTTGAACTGTACTTCGGCCAGAGAAAGGTTTTAATAAAATTGGAGTCCGTGGAGGAAGAGAAGGGTTGCAAAGTGAACTCCGCTGGAGGGAGTTTCTATAAGCTCCAAGTGGGAACTGAGAGACAGGAGGGACAAGGTCGCAGAGGCCCAGATGGGCTCAAGGAAGCTGTGGGGGCTTCGCAGGCAGCTCCTGGGGGAGGAGGCCAGGAAACAGGGATGGTCCCAATAGTTGCCCACATGGTGAGGCCCTGGAGGGTGTGGCAGACTCCAGGAGCCAGTTAGAGGACATTTATCAAGTAGGTGAGGAGAGATGGGTGGTTAGAGCAGGTGGAGGAAGAAGCAGCTGAAGAATTTGGAACCAAATATGATGGGCAGCAGAAGCCAGCAGAAACAAGTGGTCTGCACACATCTTAAGGGTCAAATCAGCAACTTGAGTCGTTTTGAAATGTTAAGACACAGGCTGAAGGGAAACTACCACTGAGCTGGTAAGATGGAGATCCTGAGCCAAGCGGTAGGTTCCATTGGTTTTCATAACTGCGAGGATGGGGTATTAAAGGGAGAAATGGGGAACAGAAGATTCTTTCTTACGTCAGAGATGAGAGGCTTAAGTCCCCTGAGGCTTTGGAAAGAACATAGATATTGAACCTGGGTTATATATTTGGTGGAGTTGTGTAGCTGAATGATAAAGGCCGTGATGTTTGGCTATAGAGGGGTTTTAGGTGTCCCATACCTAGGAATCTACCTGAGAGGTTGGTAAGGGAAGAGGTGTGTCAGATTGTGTGGTTTGGAGGAGAAGGAGGAAGGGAATGGCTGGTGAGCCTGGGGTCAAGAGGATGGGGGGAGCAAAAGAAATAGAGGCTCCCACTTTGACTAGGAGGTCCTTTCCCATCAAGAGGACGGGACAAGTTGGCACCATTAGGAAGGAAAGGGTAAGGGAAATACCCCTAAAGATACAGCTAAGTGATGGGGTTTGGTGAGCCTGGTAAGGCTGTCCCCTCACTCCGACAATAGAAGAACAAGGAGAGGTGTGTGGTGATATTTTATTTGTGCTTTAATAAATAAAGCTTGTCTGGAGATCAGAGGGAAAAGGCCAGCCATTTTAGATAAACAAAGAAGTCGGCAGCGGTCGCCCACGCCCTTAATCCTATCACTTGGCAGGCGGGATCTCTGTGTGTTCAAGGCCACACTAGAAACAGGGCCGGGTGTGGTGGCACACGCCTTAAATTCCAAAACTAGTTAACCATGGAGGTCTGTAGGTCTGTCCAGACAGACAGGAAGTGACAGAGCTGGGTAGAAGTGATGTAGCTGAGCGGAGAGAGCAAATCAGATGGCAGAACGGCAAGGCATGTAGGCGTGGGTAGACAGGAGGTCGCAGCATTTGGAAGCTGCTCTGCTATGTACATATGAAATCCCAACCCAGAAACAAGTCATCTAAGAATGATTTAGTGCCGGGTTCCACAGGAGCATGTGTTCAGAGGGCTGACTTTCAATAGATCTCAGCAAGGGAGCTGCTCTTAACCACTGAGCCATCTTTTTTTTTTTCAAACAAGAACCTTAAATCTAATCTCCTTTGTTTAGTCTCTTTCCTGACCATTAACAAGAACAACTTGTAACCAACTATCCTAAACAATGACAATTATCCCAAACCCAAAACCCATTGAAAGACCAAAAACCACCTGCCCCACTTCTTAGGAATGTGGGCATCATGTTCTTTAAATTCCTTCCTGCTGTTTGTGGGCAAAGGCATCTTTAGGAGATCCTGAAAAGAAAATTTCTGAGTTAATTGTCAAGTTCCTGGGAGAAGTAGCTGTATCATTTGTTGTGCAGCCTCTGCATAACACAAAAGTTCAGGGCTTATCTCAAGTCCTCCCTGGAGTAGTCTGTGAGACTGGATCATCTCAGAAATTGTTCTGAGCAGTTTGTAGTCCAAAGCTGATCTTTGGGTGATGTTTGTCAGCTGAGTGCTATTATTATTTTCCATGTGGAATGGTAGTTGTGGCTGCCTCTACTTGAGCAAGAAACAGCAGCAAACTGAACAAGATAGAGGGCTTATATAGAGCTTCTTGAGAAGGGAGTGGAGCTTTCCAGGGTGGAGATGGGTGGGATTTTATGCCCAGAGATTGTGCTTTTTGCTCTTCAGGGTGGGGGCTGGGTGAGGAATTGGGGCAGTGAGAGGTGTTCTGTGGGTAGAAGCTGGCAGTGAGAAGTCCTGGGGGGGGAGCCTGGCCATTCATGTGGCTCAAGGGGCTTACAAAAGTACTTGTGGAGACGATAACCAGCTGTCATCACCTCAACTTCTCTCTGTCCTTTCTGCCCAAGACCTTTGCAGACCAGTTGTCAGGAGTCACCTTGACAAGGAGGAACAGACCTCATGAAAAGAGATTCACAAGAAGTAGAATTCTCTCACAACTTCTCATGGAAGGCATGAAACAGAAAACATTTCTATTAAAGACATAACACATAGGAGGAAAAATATTCAGGTTCTGTTTTAGAATGTGTCCATACAAGCTGCAAAGCAACCTATACAATAGGCATTATTGCTATTTTCCAGGTAGGGAAGCCAAGGCTCTGTAAAGGACCAACTTGGGCCAAATGATTGGCTCAGGGAACAGCTAACTCTTAACCCTCTGAGCATCCTTCCAGTAGACATAGTCAGCTGAACACTGCATCAGCCATGATTACTAACCATAGCACAAGCCATCCACAAGAAAAGCTTTTACTCACCATATGATGGAAATTATACCTCCGGTAATCTCCAAAATATTTTCATAGATGGAAATTTTAGAAAAAAGAGTCAGCAGGTAGGCTATTCATGTACTTAGTGAACAAATTATTCAACTTGACCTGGTTTGGGGGTCAATTCTATTAAGAGAGCTTATTTCTTTATTATTTAAATGTAGATATACTGGTGCCATGGTTTGGGGGACTTTAGGAGCTCTCTGTTACCTACCCAACTTTAATTGGAGTACTGTCCAGTTCAATAACTGATGACGTCAGGTCCTCCCTGATTGATGGTGCTGGCTACTCGTGAACTGATTTGGCAGAGAAATCATAAGTCTCTTCTTTGACACAAAGAAACAGAAGCATTCCCAGACAAATTGATCTCCTTCCAGACACATTTGTAAAATTGCCTGGGTTTCTGCGACAGGCAACGGGGTGAGCAAGGTTGCTCAGGTGGTGGTGGTGAGGTGGGAGGGAGATGCAGCCCGATGCATCAGGCCCTGAAAAGAAACCCGGCAATTCTCTTGGCTACCCAAGAGCATCAGGAAGAGGGCATGAGGACAAGTTCATTAGGTCTAACCCCATGCAATTGGAGGCTAGAAAGGCATTTCTTGGGATCCAGAAACCTGCTTCTCAAAGGAGACAGCTGGGATGGGGACACATCATGTGACATCTGGAAGTTGGTGTCATAGACAAAATAGATGATTCCAACAGCAGTCACATTCTCTCTCAAGTTCAGTGATTTCTCCTCATGTCCCAGTCCCAACTATATTTCAAAAGGACTAGCCACCTGGTAATATGTGCAGTATATCTAAGCCCCACCAGAAATGTATCAAAGAAACAGATGTTTCATGAAAACTAAAAGAGAGGTGATATTCATCCAGCAAAATGCCATATTTGGTAAGGACATTCTCAAAGACATGCCTGCGGCTCAGCAGCAAATCACACTAGTGTGATCCAGTGTGGACTCCCTCCTGTGCCTGGGGTTCGGTGGATAATTGATGCTAAGCAGGAATTGGATGGAGAGGTGAGGAATGACTGAGCCATCCATCAGCCCATCCTCCACCTGAGCACAGCCCAGCAGGTCCTGAGACTGAAGAGCTAGGCATTCTTTCATTAAACATTTGCATTCATGGGCCAGCAAGAGGGCTCAGTGAGTAAAGGCACTTGCTGCCAAGGCCTACAGCCTGAGTTCAGTCCCCTGAAACCAAATGGGGGAGGGAGAGACCTGACTCCTCAAAGTTGTGCTTTGGCCTGCAAATACACACACACACACACACACACACACACACACACACACACACACATAAATGTTTAAGGCCATTTTAGAAATTCTACCCCATTTCCAGTAAAAATTCAACAATTTTTTTATGAACTGGCCACCAACTCAGAAACAATTTGGAAAATCAAACATTCTAACATATTATAATCCAAAATTATACTAATTTGATATTTAGATGCTGAGGAATGATAGTAGGAAAATACTTCAAATTTTCATTCTCTGTAATTAACCATTGTTTCTGTAAAAGCAGAAAATGTTGTGTACATAGTAAAAATGATACAATTTATACCTACCGTAGTTAGGGTTTCTATTGCTATGATAAAACACCGTAACTAAAAGCAATGTGGGGAGGGAAGGGTTTAATTCAGTTTTCAGTTTCACATCATAGTCCATCACTGAAGGAGTCAGGGCAGGAACTCAAGCAGGGCGGGAACCTGGAGGCAGAGTCTGGTGGAGAGGCCATGGAGGGGTGCTGCTTACTGACTTCCCCCGGGTGGCACCACCCACAGTGAGCTGAGCCCCTCACGTCCATCATCAATCAAGAAACTGCACCATAGGCTTGCGCCTACAGGCCAGTCTGGTGGGGTCACGTTCCCAGTCGATGTCCCTCTTCCCCAGTGACTCCACTTTGTGTCAAGCTGACGTAAAACTAGCCTGCACAATAGCGTATGATGGCCTCTCATCTGAGCCCAGGTGTTTTAGATCATGCTAGTTGGCTTTGTGTGCCATTTACACACATGTAAATGTGAATTCATGTTGTGTGTCCAGAACCAAAGCTGAAGTGAAGACATGCCGTGCAACCAAGTGAGAACACCTAGGTTTCCATGCACATTTGATCTTGAATTATTTGGGGACCACTTTCGTGTAGAAAGCTTTCACTCTTGTCAAATTTTTAAGTCCATTATTCCTGTCCTAGTTTCCTTTAACGATCAACTTGACACAGCCTAGAGTCACTTGAGAAGGGAATCTCAACCAAGAAACTGTCCAGATCAGACCGGCCTGTAGGCATGTCAGTGGGGGATTGTCCTGACAGTTGCTGATGTAGGAGGCTAGCCCACTGTGGGACTGTCAATGGGGGATAGTCTGACAGTTGCTGATGTAGGAGTCTAGCCCTCTATGGGCATGTCAGTGGGGGATTGTCCTGACAGTTGCTGATGTAGGAGGCTAGCCCACTGTGGGACTGTCAATGGGGGATAGTTTGACAGTTGCTGATGTAGGAGTCTAGCCCTCTGTGGGCATGTCAGTGGGGGATTGTCCTGACAGTTGCTGATGTAGGAGGCTAGCCCACTGTGGGCATGTCAGTGGGGGATTGTCTGACAGTTGCTGATGTAAGAGGCTAGCCCACTGTGGGCAGCACCACTCCCTAGGCAAACAGTCACTGACTGTATAGGAAAGCTAGCTAAGCAGGAGTGAGCCAGCAAGCAGCATTCCTCTGTGGTTTCTTCTTCAAGTCCCTGCTAAGTTCCTGCCCTGACTTCCCTCAGTGATGGACAGTGATCTGCCAGCTGAAACAAGCCCGTTCCTCTCCTAAGTGCTTCAGCCACAGTATCTTATCACAGCAAAAGAAAGGAATCTAGAGCACAATCCCACATAGGGTTTGGGAAGTTTAAGAAGCTGTGCAAAAGACTATAAAGGTCCCCCAAGAGGGTTGCATTTCTCTTGTCCATCTTTCATCTCAAATCTAACACAGATAGACAGAGATGTTACTTTCCTAGTGACTTAGGTAAATACAATGAATGAACTGGAAAACTACCAAGATTGGTTGTCAAGATTTGGTTACAGCCCCGGCGTTACCATTGAGTGAATGTAAGTTCATATTGGGCACATCATCCAACAACCCTGATGAGCAGTTCATAACTGCTATGGTTTGAACGTTTCTCATAGGTTCCTGTGTTTAAACTCTGGGTCCCCAGCAGGAGTGCTCTTGGGAAAGGTTGTAGGCCCTTTGGGAAGGCCAACATGGTGCAGAGGTGGTAAGTCACTGCAGATGGCTAGGCCTCAGAATGATGTAGCAGAATATGCTTCCCGCCGAGCTCTCTGCTCCCTGGTCCACTAAGATGAAAGAAGCTGTATCTCCAGCTCCCCCAGCCCAGACAGAGCTGCCCCACCTCAAAGGCCATGCTCCCTAAGCGCATGCTCACCTCTCTGGGGCACCAAAGAGCATCTCATAAGTACTCAGCAACATGGGACCAGCTCTGTGTTAAACTCCTTCCCAAGTCAAGCCGACGCTTCAGGGTCAGGACACCTTCATTATCGGCAGGCTGTATCTGTAGCACGGGCTAAGAGTGCCTGGTGTCGTCGCAGGGAGCAGTGACTGTTGCACAAAGTGGGGGAATAGGAAGTCAGAAGTTACCTGGGAAAGTGCTAAGTTAGCTGGTGTGCAGATTGGGAAACTAGTCAAAGTAAGGTAAGTACGTGCTAACGGGGAATCTCCCCGTGCCGGTGACTGGCATTTGAGGGCCAGGGACCAGCAGTTTTAATCCTGGGTAAAAGAACGCCTGTGAAAGTGTTTGTGCACCTAATGGTTCCTTTGATGGAATGTAGAAAGAAATTAACTTCTTGTTTCTTACTTTTTTATTTTTGACTGTGTTATACATGAATACAATATATTGCTATCATAATCATCCCCCATTCCCCTCTTTTATGTCCCCACCTCTATTGACTCCCTTCTTCCCACCTAGTCCCCAGTGTGTGTGTGTGTGTGTGTGTGTGTGTGTGTGTGTGTGGTGGATGTGTATGTGATAGGGGCATGTGTGTGTGGTGTGTGTGGTGTATGTGTGACGTGTGTGTGTGGTGTGTGTGGCATGTGTGTGTGTGGTGTGTGTGTATGTAGTAAGGGCACATGTGTGTGGTGTGCGTGGTGTATGTGTGATGTGTGTGTGTAGTGTGTGTGGCATGTGTGTGTATGGTGTGTGTGTATGTGGTAGGGGCATGTGTGTGTGGTGTGCATGGTGTATGCATGATGTGTGTGTGGCATGTGTGAGAGTGGTGTGTGTGTGACGTGTGTGTGGTGGGTGTGTGTGGTGGGTGTGTGGGTGTGTGGAACTATGTGTGTGGTGTGTGTGGGTGTAGTGTAAGTGGTGTGTGGTGTGGGGGGTGTGGTGTGAGGGGAGCATGTGTGTGTAGTGTGTGTGTATGGTGGGGGGCATGTGTGTGTGGTATATGTGGTGTGTATGTGTGTGACATGTGTGGTGGGTGTGGGTGTGAATGGTGTACATGTGGTGTGTGGGGGGATGGGGGTGGGTGTGTGTGGTGGGTGTGTGGGTGGTGTATGTTTGTTGTATGTGTGATGTGTGTGGGGGTGGTGTGGGTGGGTGGTGTATATGTGGTTTGTGTGGGTGTGTGACATGTGTATGTGGTGTGGTGTGTGTATGACGTGTGTGGTGTGTGTGGTGTGTATGTGGCGTGTGTGGTGTGTAGGTTTGTGACGTGTGTGTGGTGTGATGTGGTGTGTGTGTGTGTGACATGTGTGGTGTGTGTGTGTGGTATGTGGTATGGTGTGTGTGGTGTGTGGTGTGTGTGTGTGTGTGTGTGGTGTGTGTGTGGTGTGGTGTGTGTGGTGTGTGTGGTGTGGTGTAGTGTGGTATGTGTGTCACATGTATGTGTGGTATGATGTGTGTGTGTGACGTGTGTGTGTGGTGTGTGGTGTGGCTCACTGAATTCACTTAGGGTTGTCATTTGCGCTATAAAATAAAGCATGGACAACTTACCAGCAGCCACACTACTGAGGAAAATCGCCCCCCACCCCAGAATCCGCAGCTGCCAATCTCCCCAGGGAAGTGTGAGGCCTCATTAGCTCCTCCCCAACCCATGACGCGCTGTTGATGGCCCGTCTTATGCAGGAGGCCACAACTACTGCGTGTTTGTGATTGCAACGGCCCTGTCCATGACAGTGTGACATAGCACTCTTTATAGCCCACTGAGTCCAGTTGGGCTGACCACACGTGCACAGGGCTAGCTACTGAGTGTGAGCAACCTAGTAGAGGCCACACCCCTAGAGAAAACTGACTCTCTCTTTCAGCAGCCATCAACTAGGGTGGGGCCTCAGAAGCCCCTCCCCCCTGCATGGTGGACTATTGCCTGGCTTGATCCTGTGCAGGTCTTGTACACGCAGCAGCTGCTGCTGAGCTCAGGGGTTCGATGATCCTGTTAATGTCCAGAAGACACTATTTCCTTGTCTCCGGCTCTTACAATCCTCCTGCCCCTTCTTCCATGATATTCTCTGAGGCTTGTCCCATTGGGATGTGTGCTAACTTTTAGTGATAATATGTCTTTATATGTGCACTCTGTCTTCCCCTTTGCTACAGAGCAGCGTTTCCACAGCCAGTGTAAAGTATCTCAAACGAAGAGCGTCTTCTGTACTGTGTAAAACTGAAAGGAAGATGTCACTGTACAGTCTAGTCCACTGCCCTTGGTGGGGTCATCCTGAGTCAGGCCTGCACTCGGGATATCTCCTACCTAAGGAACACAATAGAAACGTACTAAACAAATGAGAGTTTTTCTAAAGAAAGATCAGCTCCCAGTAGCTCAGGAGAATTTGTGCTGATTGCCTTCCCAAGTACGATGTTAAAAGGGTTTTGGAAGCCAGACATGGTGATTCATACCTATAGTTCCAGCCTTTGGGAAGGTTATCATAAGATAGAGGATAGCCTGGTCCACACAGTGAGTCCAAGGCCAGCCAGGGCTACCACCCTGGTTAGCTTTTATCGTCAACTCTGCACAAGTGAGATTCACCCAGGAAAAGGGAGTCTCAGTTGAGGGACTGCCCAGACCACACTACCCTACAGGAATTTCTTAATTGATGTGAGGAGGCCAAGCTCATGGTGGGCAGTGTTACCACTGGGCAGGTGGTCCTGGGATATAAAAGAAAACCGACTAAACAGGAGCCGGAGAGAACTAGCCAGTAAGTAGTGTTCTTTATGGTTCCTGCCTCGAGGTTTCTGCCTTGAGTGCTTTCCTGACTTCTCTTAAAAACAGATTGAGTGGGCTTGGTGGTACACACCTGTAATCCCAGCACTCAGGAGGCAGAAGCAGGTGGATCTCTGAGTTTGAGGCCAGCCTGGTCTACAGAGTGAGTTCTAAGACAGCCAGGGATACACAGAGAAATCCTGTCTCAAAAAACCAAAAGAAAAAGAAAAAAGAAAAAAGATTGTAACCTGGAAGTGTAAGCTTTTCCTCCCCATGAGTGATCTGGAAGTGAAGCCTTTCCTCCCCATGAGTAACCTGGAAGTGAAGCCTTTCCTTACCATGAGTGACCTGGAAGTGAAGACTTTCCTCCCCACGAGTGACCTGGAAGTGAAGCCTTTCCTTCCCATGAGACTTCTGGTCAGAGTGTTTCATCACAACCACAGAAACCAAACTAGAATAACCACACAGTGACACCGTGTCTCCAAAGATCCAAAGAAACAAACAACCCAACGATGTTCCTAGGAGGTGAGAGTGAAGACGGCTGTAACAGGCTTGGAATTGTGTCACATCCAGTCCTGTGCCTCATGACAATGTTTTAGTCAGTGATAGACTTTAGTCCCATAAGAACTTCATGGAGCTGAAAAGTTGCCGTTGACTAGGACATGCAGCTACCCGAGCCCTGTGATGTCTACCCTGCAGCACATCTGTGGTGGTGCAGGTCCAGAGCTACCACTCTGCCGGCCGTGGAAGTGCAAACACGCACAGCTCTGCAGGTAGTAGCACTTGAGAAGGATAATAAATGACCCATTGCCGGCTTTGGGGATTACGCGATACTTCTTATCAATATTTTCAGGTTTACTCCTACTGATAAAGGGAAAAGTGCACAGTAAAGCAGAATGCCGCATCGCACCAGCAGTGCTCACATGGCACGCCAGTGCACACATTGCACACAAGTGAACACACTGCACACAAGTGCACACATGGCCAGCAGTGCACACATGGCCCAGCAGTGCACACACTGCACACCAGTACACACAGCTAACGCTCGCTGTGTCTCTTCAGTCTAGCATCTCCTCCCGCATCTGGTTAGTCCCACGATGCTGTGTTCATTGCGGCCCTAGGAGTAGTAAGCTGTGTGGTACTTATTTGTTTGGATGTATGTATCCGCACGCCACATAGAGGATTATAACAGGTGTGCAGCAGGCGAGTCCAGCTAGGTTTGTGCAAGCACACCACAGTACTCACACAGCAAGGAAGTCAACTAATAGCACATTTCACAGAACATGTCCCGTCACCAAGTGACGTGCGGCTGTACATGAACTTTTGAGTGCTGGTGCTAACAGCCTGGAGATTCCTAATATCTCCCCTTAAGATTGCCAGGCACCCAGACGACAGCTGGTCTCCAGGAGCCCACTGCCTGTTTTGTTTGTCCTTTGCAGGAGTGTGCTACGCAGAGTTCGGAGTTCGAGTCCCCAAGACCACGGGATCTGCCTACACCTACAGCTATGTCACCGTCGGGGAATTTGTGGCGTTTTTCATCGGCTGGAACCTGATTCTGGAGTACCTGATTGGCACGGCCGCTGGAGCCAGTGCCCTGAGCAGCATGTTCGACTCCCTGGCAAACCACACCATCAGCCGCTGGATGGTAGACACAGTGGGGACCCTCAACGGCCTCGGTGAGATCGCGTCAACCCCTCCCCTAATGTGCCAGCTCATGAGCCAGACGGATAGATTCCCCTTTAAGAATGTAACTTGAAGGCTGGAAAGATGGCTCAGTGGGT
>CABHPH010135919.1:0-10934 GCA_902168325.1 Peromyscus nudipes | reverse complement strand
TAACAGGAAAGCCAGTTTATGGCCAAAGTTGGAACTTCAGAAATCACTGTATTTGGGATCCTTAAACATGAGCCAATTAATGCTGGGGCTATGGATATAGCTCTGGTGGACTGCTTGCTTAGAATGTGCAGGCCCAGAGTTCATCACCAGCAACAGGACGGGAATGCAATCTTGGCTGAGTTTAGACTTGAATTTGGTATCTGCTGGGTTAGCAGTCAATACTGTACCTTCAGTGTGGCAACTATTTAACTTCTATAAGGTTAAATTTACAACTGTTATGTCAGGAAAATACAAGTGAAAAAGTAAAAGGCAAAGATTAACTCCCTAGAATCCTTTCCACGTCTAAAGCCATGCTCGCTGCAATGGGCGTCCTCAAGTTCTGTGTAGTCTAAGACACTTTTGAATTCAAACCGTCTCAGACAAGAGTCAGAAAGCAAGCCAGACCCCAGTCAGATACAAGTCTATTTTACCCACCACCTTCTACAGAAACTGGACAGTTCCACTCAAATGTTAATACCTTATTAAAATGTTCATTTTCTAGGTGCAGGGGTAGAACTGACATTCAAAATTCTTAGCTGAGTGATATAGTCTTGTTGGCAGACATTTTAAATGGCATAAGTTTAGTGAGAGTTATTTTAGCACCCTCATCTGGGGGGATAAAGATTCCAGCTTTTCAGCTATGAAGCAGCCTCACAATTTAAGTTAATCAAGAGTAGGCAACTGTGACTCACCTTCATAGTTTACCTGACCGTCCCCATCGATATCTGCTTCCCTGATCATTTCATCCACCTCCTCATCTGTTAGCTTCTCTCCGAGGTTTGTCATCACATGGCGAAGCTCTGCTGCACTGATATAACCATTGCCATCCTACAACAGGGGGAGAGATGTCTGAGGAATACATGGATTGCACCATCAACCAACAATTCATGTTAGAAGATCACAACAAGTGGGGTTACCATCCGACAACAGGGGAAGAGATGTCTGAGGAATACATGAATTGCACTATCAACCAACAATTTCATGTTAGAAGATCACAACAAGTGGGAGCAGTGGTGGCAGATCTTTGTGAATTCGAGGCCAGTCTGGTCTACAAAGTGAGTTCCAGGACAGCCAGGACTCACAGAGAAACCCTGTTGGGGGGTGTGGGGAGAGTATTCACATAAAGTGAGGAGAATCCACCCTGGATTTATAAATGTCATTAAGTAGGATATCCATACATTCCAAAGGCAAGATGAGCCATGACTTGGAGACCCAAGCTCACACTGACTTCTTACGAGCGTTCACCTGACCCTTCTGTTAGTTTAAACCATCAGAAAAGCCGTCTCCAAAGAACGCAGGTAGGTCCCATTGGCTCCATTTCAGCCTCTACACTCAGCCCTGAGCTCTACCTTATCAAACACGCGGAACGCTTCTCTAATTTCCTCTTCGCTGTCTGTGTCTTTCATTTTTCTCGCCATCATTGTCAGAAATTCAGGGAAGTCAATTGTGCCGTTACCTGAAAACAGTTTGTACACACGTGAAGTGCAATGCAACCCTCTACAGCAAACCCTGCAGCTCCCCCGCTGCAGACTCACCATCTGCATCTACTTCATTAATCATGTCCTGCAGCTCTGCTTCTGTGGGGTTCTGCCCCAGAGACCTCATCACAGTCCCCAGCTCCTTTGTTGTTATGGTCCCATCGCCGTCCTTGTCAAATAGTGAGAAGGCTTCTTTGAATTCTGTCAGGAAGACCGAAAATCCAAACATGCGCGTTAACAATAACCCACCCCACAAGATGTACTAACTCATCTGGTGGTGGTGCACCCCTTTTATCCCCGCACTCGGGAGGCAGAGGCAGGTGGATCTCTGTTTGAGGCCAGCCTGGTCTACAGAGCGAGTTCTAGGACAGCCAAGGCTGTTACACAGAGAAACCCTGTCTCGAAAAAACCAAAAATGATGTACAACATTTTCTTCAAGAAGGCAAAGATGTACAGTATTTCAAATGGAGCTTCAAGTCCTAATAAGTCAGGTGGAAAAACCTTGTGATAATCTGTCAAAATCTTTGGCCAACCAAATCACTATGTGTTCATATTGAGCTACCAGAGTTTTCAAATCTTAGAAAATCTAATCTACAGATGTCTAGAGGTCCCTTCAAAGGTTAAAGGTATGTCTACAATCAACAAAATGTTTAAGAAATGGTATACAGTATAACGTTTGTCTATCTGTTTCAATTTGTACTTTCTAGTTCACACCATCTCTAGCCCCACCTGTATCTCCACTGACTTTGTCCACTGACATCCAAGTATGTTCATGAACATACAATTTCAAATTTTTTATCAGTTTAGTTGGAGAGTACCACTACTCATATACATCCCTCTGTATCAACCCACTACGGATACTACTTATAGCACAAATTCACCAGCTGAAAATTTTCACTTAACTTGACTCATCCAAATGAGAGGTCAAAGTTCACAACTCTCTTGGCTTCCAGAAGAGCATTTGATTTTCTTCCCATTTTTCATTAACAAGGCTCTGATTTTGTCTGTTTTTCTGGTCAAATGTTACCAGCTTTATTTATCCTTTCAATTTCTAATCATTTCATCTATGCCCACTCACACTCACTTCGTCTACTCACCTTTCTGACTGCACAATAAAATAGCTTCCCCTTGGCTGACTTCAAGCAAGATATGTAACAAATTCTATAATGCCCAGCAACTCCAAGGAAGTCATTTTAAGTGGTCCCCTCTGAAGCCTATAAATAAGTTGTATTAAATGCTACTGATTCTTTTTTCCACTTCTGCAACCAGTATTTTGGTTCAAAGCTCCCCCTCATCTTTTGCTTGTACTATTAAAACTGCCTCCTAATTGGGTTCTTTTGTGAAAACTACCCACAATTACCAGATACTAGTACCTTTCTTCAGCACCAAACAATTGTTTATCTGTTCATTTAGATTAGGCATTACTGACTCATCTGTAGTTACTCACTAGTCTCTCCACGTATATACACAGTTCTAGTCCACTTAAATATTACTTATTTCCTGAGGAACTCATCTATTATCAATCAGAAGCTTAATTAGGAATTGACTGCAATAATTGAATAATTGTATACAGTACTAACCTAGATCAACCTAATTACTAAACAAATCAAGGTGTTCCCCATCTACAGACAGGATTTGATGAGAACTGTCTAATTCACTGAATTTATATAGTTTTTAAAGTTCTAAGTGCCCTTTTACAAACAAGATGCATCTAGAAACAATCAATCAGTGTAGGCACAGAGTTTATCACCTACTAAATTATTAAAAGGTTAAAACATTTAGAATGAAGTATTTATATTTTTTACCATCACACACCTGGCTATGATCATTAAGTACATAAACCCCCAATGTTTAAGATGCAACTAAAGCTAAATTGTAGGAAATGGTTAAATTTATGCATTCTAGATCTCAAACGTTTACAACATCCTGTAATCCCAGCACTAGGGAAGCTGGGGCAGGAGGATCACAAACTAGAGCCTGGGTCTTATCTCAAATAAAAAAAGATTATTCATGCTATACCCACTATTTATATACACAATAAAGGAAATAATGACATTATTTAAAGGCCAAACTTATATTCTAAAGGCTCTCCATCATCTCTTGTTTTGTTTTTTCAAGACAGGGTGTCTCTGTACAGCCCTGGCTGTCCTAAAACTAGCTCTGTAGACCAGGTAGACATCACTAGAGATCCATCTTCCTTTGCCTCTGCCTCTTGAGTGTTGTGATTAAAGGCATGTGCTTCTGTTGTTAATATTTGAAGGCTTTTTTTTTATTTTATTTTTTTATGTGCACTGGTGTTTTGCCTGCATCCATGTCTGTGTGAGGGTGTTGGATCCCCTGGAACTGGAGTTACAGACAGTTGTGAGTTTCCATGTAGGTGCTGGGAATTGAACCCAGGTCCTCTGGAAGAGCAGTCAGTGCTCTTAACCACTAAGCCATCTCTCCAGCCCCAAGACTATTTTTATGCTAAAGACTCAGAGCTATGAACAACTCCTTTAAGACCTCTATCTCAAAATATATACTTTGTATCCATCTGCCTTTATAGTTCACTTGCTCTTCAAAACTAGCACAATCTGTATATACACACAGAAACATTTTATTCTAGGCATTAATTCCCATTAATTATCAGAAATACAAATCCAGGAGCTAAAATTTCAGTATGCAGTAAAAACACTGAATGTCACAGCTAGCTTCTCTAGCAGCCCCTTGTCATTATGTTAACTACTACTACAAACTGAGTAAGAATGTTGTTTTTAAATCACATTTGGACTTTGAAAGTTTTAGACTGAGGTAGATTTCATTTTTTTAAATAGTACCTTTTCCTGTAAGTCTTTCAAATGTCAAACAATAAAGTGCAGAGCTGTAACAAAATTAACTGGTTACTGATGACACATACTAGAATGGGTATTCTTTAACAAAGCAGTATCAATTTTAGTAACTGTTTCAACCTGAACAAGTCGGTTTTTGTCCTAGACCAAGTTATTTACCGTTAGACTTTCTCAACAACTCTGGAGTAGTGAGGATTAGTGTGAGGACAAAAAGAGTTGCAACTGTTTGTTCACACAATGTTGCACTGTGTGTCCCCAGATGGTCAACCTTCCTTTCTGGAAGGACAAGTAGCCTTCAGACTCCAGAACATTACTGTCTACCAGTCATCTATCAGCTATGAGAAAAAAAAAAAAAAAAAATATTGTGCCTCTAAAGCAGACCTTGAGCTTTAGGAGGAAGGGCCTTGGCAATATTAGTACCACTGGGATCTATGCGGTTTCTGTATTTTTTTTGTTTTTCCCAACTTCGTGAATAAAATTTACCCTTCTGCCGGGCGGTGGTGGCGCACGCCTTTAATCCCAGCACTCAGGAGGCAGAGCCAGGCGGATCTCTGTGAGTTCGAGGCCAGCCTGGGCTACCAAGTGAGTTCCAGGAAAGGCGCAAAGCTACACAGAGAAACCCTGTCTCAAAAAACCAAAAAAAATTACCCTTCCAAAAAACATTTATTTAGTACTTAGCATATATATGCCACTAATCTCAGCTAGACCTTATCTTGGAAAAATAATTTTCTGGTAATTACAGGATTTTTTTTTAATAAAAATGCCATAAGTCATTGAAGACTATATCCTACTACACTGACCAGATAAAAAAAAGCTTTTTATAAGAACTATGTATTTGGAAGGACCAAATATGGTAGAAACCTTGAATAGATACATTTTCTCTCCTGAAATGTCTGTTGGAGGGACCAATATATCTGACCAGAAATATTGATAAACAAAGGGCAGACACATGAGGCAGTCAAGAGTTTCAGACAGCAAGCATTAGCCCAAGCTAGTCCCCCAAAGGGGGAAAAATACATGCAAAGAGCCAAGAGAAAGAAATCTTGGTCATTTATGGTGTAACGAAGGTTGGAGTTGTTTAGCTTAGGTACAGCCGTGACTATTCAACAGCATAACAAATAAAATGGTACAACCCAACAACATACACAACAGATGTATTTCCCCAACCTGCAGAAGCAAGCCCTAGAGTTACATACATATTAAGCAGTTAAAACCCTATTTAAACTTGGTCTTTAATTCAGTAGCTTTTAACTTCACAGTCATCAAATACTGGGTGACAGCTATTCGAGGACTAGTCATTTCTAACAGTGTCCAGGTTTCTGTATTACAGAAACAGGTGATACAGCTGAGCTTTAAAATGCTCAAGTAGTAGAGCAAGCTAGAGGACTCAGGAGGGGAAGGTAGAGGGTCATAAATTCCAAACCAGCTCCTTCAGAGGATGCTCAAGAGCAACCTGAGCGCTACAGTTGAACTGTCTCAAAAATCCAAGTGCCAGGGATAGAACCAGTGCTAGAGCACTTGACTGGCATGCAGAAGGCCCTAGGTTCAATCCCCAGCACCAGAGAGCGAAAACCAAACTGCCACTGGGTTACTGGGAAAACTGAAACAGTGAAATCAGATACAAGTCTAATGAGGCCAAGCATGGTGGTGATGCCTGTAATCCCTACATTCAGGAGGCAGGATTCATAAGTTCCAGTCCAGCCAGTACTTCCTAACTGGACCTTGTTTTCAGAACCACATCATTTCAGAATTAGCATCAGAATAAACCCAAAAGCCCTGGCAGTTAAATAGCACAGCATAAAGACAATGGGTTTTATGCAAGAATTTCTTTTCTCTTACAAAAGGTCCATCTCAATCGATGTCACAGCTTTTACTACAGTGGCATTTGTAAAAGCTAAGAGTTATAAAAGCTGAAAAGAAACCAGAATACCAGTGACAATTGTTAAGTTTTCTCTAGGGAAATGGTTATTCACCAATCGATTATACAGACTGAGTACTGCTTATCTGAAATGCTTGGGATCAGAAATGTTTCATGTGTTTTTATATATATATATCTTTACACACAACCAAAGTCCACTTTCATACAGTATTTTTGTTGTCCAAGCATTCTGACCACGACCCATCTGCGTATGAAATAGAATGCACAATCTTTTATTAATGATGTCATGTTAGTTCTCAAGTTTTAGATTTTGGAGAACACCAGTTTTAGGGATTAGGGATTGCTTAATCCGTCCATAGTTCTAAATGCAAACCACCAACTAATTAAAGTAGGGTAAATTCCATGTTCTTTTTCTGACTCTCTGTTTCAATTTAATTGAGTTACTCTGTGTGTGTGTGTGTGTGTGTGTGTGTGTATGTATGTATGTATGTATGTGTGTATGTACTACTTGCCCCCTTTTGTTATGGTAACTATTTGAAGTTGCATACCTTTTGGACAGTAGTTTTTTAAACAACAAAAACCCACAAAAAATAAAAATAAAACCTGTATATCTATTCTCATTCTCCCTCTACACACACACACACATTCACACTTGTCAAAGCCAGTTCAATTACTGTATTTATACTACATTCAATTTGACACCATTAATGACATACAAAGTCAATTATTTTATCCAAGGATATTGAGTTTTGTTATTAAATTTATTTAATAAGCCCCAATGACTATAATCCAGCAGGGTATTTCTTACCTGCAATCTGCTCTTCAGTCAGTTGGTCAGCCTACAACGAGATCAGAAGTTGGGTTAATGACTTACAAGTATGCAAATGAGCAGTTACAGCTCCTGATGTGCTATGATCCCTAGACACAATGGGTAGGCAGAATGTGTACACACTGGTTTAACTTCATAGCTAAGCAAGGTTAACTCCAAGATTATGCCAAATACCTCAGAATGAACTGAAACTTTAAAAACCTAAAATTTATACACAATTAAAATATATCTAGAAATATTAGGGCATTTAGGGTTCTTATTTTAAGTAGCAAAATCCTATAAAACCAGTTTCCTTTTTCAGTTAGACTACCACCACCCCCCTTTTTGGAGACAGGGTTTCTTTGCTTTTCCTTGGCTGTCCCTGAAACTAGCTCTGTAGACCAGGCTGGCCTCGAACTTAGAGATCTGCCTGCCTCTGCCTCCTGAGTGCTGGGATTAAAGACGTGCACCACCCTCTGGCATAGACTACCCAAATTTAAACTAACCTCCCATGGCAGCTTTTAAATATCAAATTACTAAAAACTGCCATTCAATGACTTAAGAATCTCAAATTGAAAAACCACTACCATAAACGGCTAAACATACTATCCTGACCCAAAGTTATTTCCCCAGCCTAACTGAGGAGAGTGGTGAGAAGTACCACTCACTTTTACTACGCACCTGACTGGCAGGCAAATGCAAAGAAACCCAGGATTCTAAACAAAATACACAGGTTTCTCGTTGTTACAGCCTCCACCTGTAAAAATATTCCAGTGCTCATGTATATTTACATCTAACACCTGCTATGTGGTTCTGAGAGGCGCTGCCAAGCTGATAATTAAAATCCTACCAAGAAGCCAGACGATGGTGGTGCATGACTTTAATCTCAATGCTTAAGAGTTCCAGGCCAGCCTGGTCTACACAGTGAGACCCTGTCTGGAAAAAAAACAAAAATAAAAACCCCTACCAACATGGGGTTAAATGAACCATGATTACTCCATTATCTCGTTGAGGGAAGAAAACCAGCCTGGTCCCTCATGTTTTAAGTGAACATATCCCTGGGGAAGGGTTGAACCTTTATATGGAATGGCCTCACATATTTCTCTAGGGCACAGCATAAGGATTTGAAAGGGAATCCAATAATTTTCCTCAACCATTTTGATTGGACTCATGGCAGCATGGTCATTAGCTGAAGGCCAGTGCAGGCTATTCAGCAAGACCTTAATTTAAAAATCAACATTCAATTTAACCACACAACAATATAAACTGAATTAATTTATTTCTCTTAAAAAAATGTAGGTTCATCAATACAGTGTTTGCCAAGCATGTTAGGTCCTGGGTGCAGTTCCTAACATTAAGGAAAAAAAAGGGGGGGTGGGTGTTATAGAGCTAGTTGACTTAAAAATGGAATGCCATCAATTATGCTCAAGTGCACAAGAGCCTATGATTTAAAATTTTATATATATATATATATTTTTATATTTCCCCCCCCCCCCCAGTACCAATCCTTCAGCACCCTGGTTCTATAAGCTGTGGACATATTACTCAACCTCTCAGGGATTTCATCTACCACACCAATCATGTAGTTAATGATTAGCTATCAATGTATATCAACTAACCAAACAACTCACAAGTGCCATACAAAACGTAAAAAGCATGGCTAGACAAAGCCTTTTACAGCTAAACTATGTTCCACACTAACTTTAAGCAAATTTACTTGCACAAACTGAAACCCAAAGGCACCAGCAGCACCCTAGAAACAAAATGAAGTACATGAAATCAACTGAAATGATTTTAAGCCTAAAAATGTTAAGCTTCAATGTGTAGCAGGCATTGTAGTATGTGGAAATCAGAAGGAATGCATGTATGAATTAGTGCAGAAAAGCAGCCAGTGAGTCCACCATTTGCAATTCGTTGGGTCAAAGATGGGGGAGGGCTTATGTGCATACATAAAAAATAAGGTCTTAGGGAGACAAGACACTAACAATAAATCAATCTTCTAATAGTCTTACGTTGGCTTATAAAGTCAAAATTTAAAGTCCCCAAACTGTCAGCTCCCTGTCTCCTGGCAAACATAATCTTAGGACACAGCATAAAAACCAACTTCAAGGAATGAACCAGGCACACAGAAAGTAAGTTTCTCTCTCAGATGACTTGAAAACCGATCAACTTTGCTTTCAAGGTTTCAGGAAAATTTTTCTTTCTTGAGTTCAAAGTTTTAAAATAAACTTTACCAATAAGTTCTAGAATAAAAACTCTTAAAAATCAAGAGCTTAAAGCTTCCTGGCACTCAATTTTTCCAACTACTCTTCCGTCTATGGAGTGTTATTTTCTTAGAACCAAAATTAATTCTTTTGGGAAAATACAAGCTCATTAACATGTGTTTATCTCAATAAGGTGAAGACTAATTCACCAGAGAGATGACTAGTTCTTAACTCTTAATTCCGCAACCATTGATGTAATCCCTCCTGTTGTTCTTGTCATTCCAGAGATTTCCAATATACTTTCAGGTTCCACCCCAACCTACTGAACTAGATCCTGCCTTTGGGTTACCATTGTAGACCTTTATCAAGAAACCAATCTGCATTACAAAGTCACCTGCATTGAATGCATTATGTACATTTAGTCATTTTCTAAATAGCACTCAAAAAGGCTGAGAAGTGGTTAAAAAAAATCTAGAGTACTTATCTGAATAAATTTATGATTCTATGGGTTTTAAAGTGAACACAAATGCTACATCTTCATCTATCTGTTCATTTCCCCAAATGCTACTTAGATACACATTAAAGGCTTCATTATTATTTTCTCCAATTATAGAAATTATTTATTTTACCTGCATCAAAGGCTAAGTTATTTCTGTAAGAAAAAGAGGGTCTTTATTCTGACAGATGGTACTTTACTATAAAGCATCTTGAACCAAAGGAGAAACCTGTAGAACAAACTCCATACAAATCAAGACCTTTACTGAAAGCCTAAATTCTAGTGGAAGCTATACAATTTTATTACAATGGAGCCAAAGCAAACTCTTCTATTTTCTGAGCCTACTCAGGATCTTTCAGCTGAGGGAACAACTTAAACACTCCAAACACTTTCTACCTCTTCATATCTTTTATCACCCTGACCTCAATAAAATATATTTCTTCCAATAAAAAATTCCAATAAAACCACATTGACTACATATAACTCAAGAGCTTTCTAATAATTATATATACATATGCCTGTCCCTATAGTATAATTTTTCTCTTTATCAGAGTCCGCAGAATCTAATCAATTATGAAGTAACCAGAACAGTTGTCATTTAACAAAAACCCCTTAATGTATCAATGATGCATTTAAGTATAAAAACTTACTGGGGAAAAGGACCACTGCAAGATATAAATTATAATTTTCCAATAAAATTTTAAATTCTATCTTGGTAACAAAAAAAAAAAGAACTACAATTACGAGTGTCGATTACATGCCTATAATTTCGGTCCTATTTCGCCTTACAGAGAACAAATTCTGCCAGCACATTAAAATTCAGAAGTTATAATATATACCAAAACACAAAGAATTCACCAAACTTAGATGAATGCTAGCTCTCTCCAAGGTGAACTCTCCCCACACCCAAACAGGCTGGAGGTTTCAGTTGGCAAGGATCCCCCAACTAGAGTGTAAGATGTCACCTTGCCTCCTGGACACACCCATTGCTGTAACCACTTGGCAGAGGGAGTAAAAAGTAAGTATTGCAAATTGTCGCCCTCATTAATTATTTTTTTTTTACAGGAAACAGGAGGATCCCCTTTTTAAAAAAAAAAATCCTCTCTAAAAAAAAATCCTGCTCTCCGGTACACTCTTTTACTGTACAGTCCTTGACAGCCATTATTGTCTAAAAGAACTAAGATCAGATGGCAACTTCCACA
>CABHPH010135918.1:426-51996 GCA_902168325.1 Peromyscus nudipes | reverse complement strand
CACATAATATTGCTAGTTTTTAAGGCATCAGGGATTATTTTCTTACAAATTGTCTTATCCTGTTCTCTCCATTTCCCCTTGTGCAGGCAAACATATCCTACCTGTTGATCTTGGCACTCAACTACAACAATGGTTGCCTAAACAAGACCTAAAAATGGCAACACTAGTTGACATGATGCCAACATGGTTGAGGGAATTCTTAGGGATCTTATCTACTAGAAAATCTACAGGTAATTGATGGTTGCTGGGAGAGGGAAAAATCAGTCTTCCCCAGGGACAAGCGACCTGATAGGTTGGCCAATCCTAGGATTGTGTGTTTGTATGTCTGTGTCTCGCTGTGTATAAAGCAACTATAATTAAAGAATAAGAAGTCATGTGTTTGTGAATGAATAGAAGGGATAGGGGAGGAACTAGAGGTAGTAAATGGAGGGGGAGAATGTTGTAAACATAATACTTATATGAAATCTCAAAAAATAAATTAAAAATATCAACCTAAACTAAAGATAACACCACTAACTTGTACACTCGTTACACTAGATGAGCAAAATATTTGAAGAGATTAAGAGTTTCAAAATATGTATAAATCAGAATATTTGGATGCTTTTGGATATTTGATCATATAAGAAACCCAAAATAGCATCTTGTTTTTTAACCTAAAAACCAGAATATTTACCTTTTAATAAGCAGCATATCTATCTGTACTATCACATATTTACGGGACAGAGATCAGCATATAATCTGGGGACCACTAAACTTACATTAATTGAGGGAGCCTGGAATACAGTAAGATACTGCAAGGTATTTGACAGGATGAATTACAGAGTAGATGTTCAGTAAAAAATTGCTAAAGAATCCGACACTGAATTCAGAAAACATTGTGTCTTTACTGTAAAAAACACTCTCTTCTAACAACAGGCCACTGAAAAGTACCATATGCCTATATGCCAATGACAACATTAGCAATATTTTATATAACATGATGGCCCCGGTATATTTCACTACACTTAATTATGCTTCCATTTTTTTATTACAATATTGATCAAATCACATAGTTTTCTTCTTTTTTTGTTTTTTGTTTGTTTGTTTTGTTTTTCAAGACAGGGTTTCTCTGTGTAGCTTTGCGCCTTTCCTGGAACTAACTCACTTGGTAGCCCAGGCTGACCTCGAACTCACAGAGATCCGCCTGCCTCTGCCTCCCAAGTGCTGGGATTAAAGGCATGCGCCACCACCGCCCGGCCATAGTTTTCTTCTTATTTGAATAATTCATTGACTTAATATTTAGCCATATGCTTCTTTATAAATGATTTGAAATAATATAGATTTATAAAAACTTAAATTGTTGAATCTGTATTCCAAATGCTAAGAATAAAATCTTGCTTATAAACAGTGACTCTTCTCATGGCATTCCTGAATGGAAATAGAAAATAAACAGAATAAATTACCTTTTAATATGGTAGTAAAGATAAAACAGAGCAAACAAAATAAAACAGCAAAACCCATGAAGATATCCAGAATGAATACAGAAAGCTTGAGAGTAGCCTCAGTGTGGAACACGGTGTGAGGTTGTTTTCTAAACGCCTTCTAATGGTTCATCGTGATCTGACATTTTGGTAAGTCTTCTTGCCTTCACTTTTATGACTATTTTAAACCAATCATTGTTTATTACACAGACATTTTAGCGTGTCTCCTTCACTTCAACAATAATAATAGTTGCCTGAACTTTTTTGCTTAACATATGCCAGGCACTCTTAAAAACATGACAAGATGCTGGGGCTGTTCCATAGAATCAGATGTACTCTTTGATCTCATTCAGAGGAAATGAAACACCTTTTCCCCCTCCCACTTCGCACTCATTTACCTCAGCTCCCTCTGTGGCCCCCATGTTAGATTATCGTGTGTCAGGAACTAAGCCATCGCCAGATGATTCTAATTAAATAATCTTGTTGTAGTAACTAGAAGAACATTTTGCTTCTTTCATCTTTAAAGATGCCTAAATGAAAAAGGTGTCAGACTTGCGAAGGGGACAAACTCACTTGGTACAATATCAACTCATTTGCTGCGCTCTCTGCATTCATCTCTTGCTACACCATATGATATCCTTGTGTTACCCAGTAAGACTACTAAAAAGATAATCGCTTGTTCCTCTTACTTTCCTTAACATCAGGAGTTTAAAGAATAAAGGCCTTACTCCCCCATTGAATCGAAATAGTAAATACATCACTTGTGAAAGATTTATATACTCTAAAATGTACCTCTACGTCTCCCACATTAATGCTAGGTAATGGAACAGAACAAAGAGGTTCTCCAATTAAATTAACTCAGGCGCAGCAGTGTGTTGTTTGGACAAGTCTGGATCAATTTAAGTGAGTGAGACAAATGATAAATCTACCCACCAGCTATAGTACAGCCGGGATATGGCCCTTGTGGGGAAGGATTATTCCTAAGTCTGTGTCTCACCTTGACATTTATTTTCTATAAGTTACAAGCTTACCCTTTAGACAGCATTATGGGAACATTCATCTTCAGCACCATTGCAAAGCTTTGACATTATCTCTTCCCTGGGCAATAAAAAAGCTTGATTTTTGGATATGAAAGAGTTTATGCAAAAATAAACCACATAACATGTATATTCATTGCTGTTTTCGCAATCAGAAAACAGCTAAGAATGACATACAAGACCGATACGTGTTTCCATAACGAGTGCTTCCAACGTGACACAGTCCCCTTTCAAGCCATATGGCTGTGTAATCTTTTCCTTTAAAGACTGCACAGAGTAAAATTCATCATCTTTTCAAAAGTTATGAGTTGTGTGAATACTTCATTTTACTGCCACTTAGGCTAACTGAATACATTAATTTAGATTAAGATTCACTTTCATACTAAATGGGAATCCTACATTTTCATTACTTCCTCTTCCTCATTTTTTTAATATTCAAACTCTCTACAAATAATTATTAGCATCAATAAAACATCACCTAGAATAGAATTGAACTATTTTGCATTGCCTGTCTATTTCCTACAAGAAATAGTCTCCACGTCACTCATGTAATAAAGCTCTGTACTGATAACGTTATACAGAGAAGCAGGTGCTGGAAAGGGTGCAAGAATATGCCATACTTTACAGAATTAACTTGCTGTATTTTCTTTCTGAAGCTATGAGATAAGCTGAAAGTAGAGATGCGGTGGGGAGATAGAGACAGAGAGAGAAATGGCGAGAGGCAGAGATGGGAAGAGACAGAGATGGAGAGAGAGAGAGAGAGAGAGAGAGAGAGAGAGAGAGAGAGAGAGAGAGAACATTATATTTAGGTGAAGATCAATCAATCTCCTTCATATATAATAGAAGACAGTAGTAAATGTCCTCAGAATTCAAATGTCTGGCATCCCTACCCTAACATTACCAGGTACTGAATGACTTTTGATAAGAACTTTATCTACGTGTGCCTCAGTTACCCAGACTGCAAAGACATCGACCTCACCAGGTCAATGTGAAGATAAATGAGATAAAACATATCAAGACACATACTATATGAGTATACATGATTATTATAAAGCTTTAATGATTAGTAATTGCTGACGACTATTGAACATTTATTATCTGCCAGACAATGTTCTAAATGAGGTATTAATTATGACCTCATTAATAGTAAAGAGACCCTGAAGCCCAAAACTTCCTTTGGCTCTAGAATCTAGTGATGCTCTGAGCATTTTAGATAACTATGCAATTATGAGAATATGTGGAAAGATTAAACTGGGTTAATTTGTAATCCCAACAACTGTGAGAAGATTCAAAACTAGTCTAAGCAAAAAAACAAAACAAAACAAAAAACAAAAACAAAAATAAAAAAACACTAAAAAAGAAAAATTAGAACATTGGAATGTACAAACATGAAAAAACTCTTTAACTATATCAATTAGATATAAATAATTTTGAATATTTTTTCTTAACAGAATTATTTCTTAGCTTACACTTTTAAAAATGTGATCAATCTTTCAAAACTTAGTATGTTTTAATTTGAATCTATCATCTATCTATCTATCTATCTATCTATCTATCTATCTATCTATCTATCTATCTATCTATTTATCTATCATTTACCAGTCTGTCATCTCTCATATAGTTATCCATCATCTATGCATCTCATCTATCTGTCTAATACATATTTGTGGTGCCGGATACCAAACCCACGGCATTTTATATGCTATGGAAGACGTCTACCACCAAGCTACATCCTCAGCATTGTTTATTTAGATCATACTAGTTTTTTAAGTTGAGCTGCAATTTTTGTTATTATTTAAGTATTAAAAATGAGCTCTCAGGGGGCTGGAGAGGTGGCTCAGAGGTTAAGAGCACTGCTTGCTCTTCCAAAGGTCCTGAGTTCAATTCCCAGCAACCATATGGTGGCTTACAACCATCTGTCATGAGATCTGATACCCTCTTCTGGCCTGCAGGGATACTTGCAGACGGAACACTGTATACTTAATAAATAAATAAATTTTTAAAAATGAGCTCTCAAACTATAATTAAAGCATAAACAAGCACTCAAACAAATATGTTAGTGTAAAATGTCAAGAGGAATTTTTTATTCTCTTTATTTTCTTAGATAAGATCTTAGTAAGTACCTTAGGTTGGCCTGAGACTCCTGCTCCTCCTGTATCTTGCTCCAAATGTTCTGATTACAGGTGGGGACCACAATGTCAGACTCAGGAAAGGAATGCAAAATATTTATGTGTATATTTACTTTTATATTATATATGAGTACTTGTCTGTCTGTATGTATGTGCACCATGTGCTTTCCTGTTGCCTGACATATAGAGGGTGTATTGGATTCCTTGGAACTGGAGTTACACACAGTTATGAGCTAGGACATGAACCCAGTCCTCTGAGGGTAGAATATACTCTTAACCACTGAACCACCACTTAAATCTCCCAAGTAGTACTTCTTTCAGACTCTTAAATAACAACAAAACCTTTTGAATAACAGATAAAATTAAAATGCTGAATTATTAAGAAATTCACGAAAGAAGAAATAAATATATTTAATTCTAAACTATTATTTATAATGATATCTGGCATAAGTTCAAAAGGCAAATAAGAAAATAGAAGATGCTTTGATTGGAAAAAGTTTTCAAGAGCAAAGGAAATTTCCAGTTTTAATAAGATTAAGGTTGCATCTCTATGGTAGATCACTTGGTTAGCATGTGTAAGGCTCTGAATTTGATACACAAAATTAAAAAGCAAACGTGAGTGGAAAATAATGCCAAAAAGTGTTGAATTTAAAAATCTAAAACAGAATCAGCTAACAAAATCATAGATATAAATACTACTGTAAATCCAAAAAGATAGTGTGTTAGCCACTCAAAATGTGAATTAAAGATCTCAAATTCTCTGGTCTCACCAGATCCATCCAGCATAAGTATTCCTACTTTGTAATACCATTGAGAATGTAAGGTGATTCTCAGTTGTACACTAAAGCTTCGTGGAACAGATGGTATTTCTGTATTAGCCATATTTTAGAGCTATTTTTCTAGATGCTGGTGTGTCCTTCATTGACTAAATGCCTGCATATTTCCTAAGTAAACTCATCCATCTACAAAGGTAGGTCTTTCTGAGCCATGAATGTGTTTCTTATCTAACCAATAGCACTGGTGAGTAAGCAAACTCTCAGAAATGTAAACTCACAAGCTGGTAGGGGTTTCCTGTTGCCTACTTGAAAGCTTAAGCCATAGGACAGCTAATCAACCTAGGTTATTCTGTTAAGTAAAGCAGCACCAAGAGGCAGAGGGAAGTAGATAGGAAATTCAGAGAGATGCCAATGGCTTTCTACTTCTTTTTAAAACTTTCCACATGCCCTAACTTCCTTTGTAAATTGATCTCTTCATGATATTTGAAACAAAATTACGTCATTACTTAAAATTTTTGCTAACTTTTTAAAACATTAAGTGTTCATAAACTCAAATGCAATAATCCTACTTCTTAGAAATCTGTCTTACCTTTGGACATTCTAAAAGTATAACAGGGAAAAACATTTTGAGAAAACATGTTGATTGCATTATTGTTTACTAAACTGAAAAACAGAAAACAATGCAAAGGGAAAACTATTTAAAAAATGGGTAAAATTTAGTATCTCTATGAAAGTCAATTTTGATTCTGAGGAAATGACTCAGTGATAAAAGCCAGGAATGACAGCACATGCTTGTACTTCCAGAACTAAGGAATGGGGACAGAGACATGAGGATCTCAGCAGCTTGCTGACTAGCCATTGTAGCCAATCCGTGAACTCCAGGTCTCTCTTCAGTGAGAGACCCTGTCTTGAAAAATAATGTGAAGAGAAACTGAAGAAGACACCCAATGTTAGCCACTTAAAATGTGACTTAAATATCTCAAATTCTATGGTCTCACCTTATTCATGCAGCATAAGTATTCATACTTTGTAATACCGTTGAGTATGTAAGGTGATTCTCAGTTGTACAATGATATTAAAATGATTAAGATTCATTTTTAAACCCTAATAACTATATTATCACTTACTATAATCTTTTAAATGCGTCATTTCCCCTCAAAAATCATTTTAAATTTCCTCAGTGTGGTCGCTCTATAAGCCCATTCAACCATCCTTGCCTCTTCACATCTGGAAAGAATGAATATTATCCAAATTCTGATAGACTGTAAGAAATTATTTTGATTACCAAAAGCTTTCTCCAATTAGAGAAGACTAATTGTGCTTTAAATCCAGCCTGAGAAATATGACATTTTTTAAAAACAGTATTTTTCAGGCAATATCTAATATTTAGGCACTTTAATACATTTTTGTTCAAGATATCTACTGATTACTGACCAACTGTCACTTCCTGTCAACCAGGAAGTGACGCCTGGTTGGAGGAAGTAGGCCTTTTGGGGTGTGCTTTTGAAGACTCCTTATAGCCTGGCCTTTCATATTTGTCCCTCCCTTATCTTTTTCAGTTAGGGTGCACCATGCTCCATCACATGCTCTGACCCCAGCAGCATTCTGCTTAAATTCTGTCCAAGCAACAGAGCCAGCCTGACCATGGACTGAAATCTCTGAGTAGACGTTCTTTATGAAAATTGTTCCCTTCAGGTGTATGTCACAGTGACTAAAAATCCAACATACCATTCATATACAGAAATCGTCAGAATTAAAATATCTTGAGGCTGATGTTTATGTTGGAATTGATTGTGCATGTGTTTCATTCTCTTAATATGTCAATATATCTTGTGTGTGAAGTTTATCCAGTACTAACATTGTTACCTCAACATCTTTAGTAGAATAGCCCAAATCCTAGCCTGTGGCTCAGAGTAGCTTATCAGGGAGCAGCATGGTACACCACGTATGGAAAAGAAGGTCTATTTGATATAACTGTAGGAAAGAAAACATCACTGAAATCTGTCAGTACCTAAGAAGAACTGTTAGTTCTTAATGAGTACATTGAAATCAAGGGAAATATGGTGTCGCTCCTGCTTGTCTTCTCTGCACATTATTATGTATATTAAAATCTTCCCACTGTGTACTTACAGGAAAACTTTGAATAGTTCTCTCTTTTTTTTTTTCAAAAACATGCCCTGTTGAATTTAAACTCAACAGCACGAGTATTGTCATATTCCGTGTCACATGCTTTCCTCAGTGTCGACGTAAACATTTCATTTCTTTAACAATCGTTTCTATTACTGTGTGTGTTTTCATGGTGTATATGTGTGGGCTCGCATGCCGTGGCATTCAGGTGGAGGGCAGAGGACAGTTTGTGGAGTCAGTTCTCTCCTCCCACCTTTCAACAGGTTCCAGGTACAGAACTCAGGTCATCAGGCTCGTGTGGCCAGTACCTTGACCACTGAGCCATCTCACGAGCCCTTAAATACTCCATTTCTTAAAATTGTATAGTATACATTTCCTCAGTTTAATAGTACAATGAATGTAACTTAAGAAGTTAGCAAAAAGGAAAACATCTCATATTTAAAACTTCCATTATATTAGAAACCAAAAGACACCCAGTTTTCAATTCATTGTCACTTATATTACTTTGAGAAACAATTTTTCAAAGTTCCTGATTCTTCCCCAAAGGTCTCATTTATTAAAGATGGCAAATAAAGTTTCTGTTTTTTGCCTTCCCCTCAATTTGTACCCCACAACCAGGTTCTTCCTTGGGCACAGATAATATTTGGGTTAGAAAGACAGTTCGAGTTGACAAAGCAACACTCCTGGGGAAAAAAAAAACTATTAACATGTATAAATGGATTTCCTCACAGTATAAATACTAGCCTGCACCCTCCTGGTGCCTCAGAGCCTTCCTGATGTATATATGCAGGTAGTGAGAAGTGAATCGGCCCTTTGATACGGTAATATAATAAAAGTGATCTGGCAAGCAGCGGGTCTTATTTTCTACTCTCTTGTGGGAATGAGTTGCCAATCTTTTACTTCGGCTGATACCTTTATACCTCTGAGTTCTGATGCCTCTGCAACTCTGCCTCTGATAATGCACCACAGTGCTGCCGAGTGTCTCCCAGTCTCCAACCATGCCACCAACGTGATGTCTACAGGTACTGACTGCCATGGCTGGGCCTACGGCTTTCAGAATGGATGTGATGAGTCTTTTCAGTTGAATAATCTCTTTGTTCCATTTCCCTCCTTTAATTTGCTTTAGTTAAATATTAAGGATATTGTAAAAGTCCAGTTGCCTGAGAATTAAAAAAAAATAGTAATTGAAATCATTTATCTATTTACTGGTTTTGCTTTGCAATCCAGAACTATTTTCTACATAAGCAAATAGTGAGCTTGAGTATTTTTCATTGTGAAAACTATTTTAGTAGAGATGTTTATGGATGTTTATGTGTAAAGATCAAAATGAAATATTCTGAAATAGTTAATGTTAAATAGGTACTGCTACTTTATATTAAAAATGTATTTCATTTTCGAATTATATTTGTTACTACCTTTAAACAAACATAAACCTTATAAAAATAACCAAAAAATTCCCAACACAAACCATGAAAGTGAGCTTTAATGAATAAAGTAATTAAATGCTTTATTAAACTGGCATTAAAATACATAGTATTAAACTTAGAAAAGAAAGCAAGAAAGCATTTAGAATTGAGAGATTTAAGCTTCCTTAAGACTGAGTTTTAGAAATAAGTTAAAATTTGTCTTTACTTAAGATTCCTAAATGAAAATGGGGATCAAAACATGTTATCTAGGCACAAGCAAATGTATGTTCTTTGCTAATATATTTGCACTTAATGCAATAACAATTGGTCTCAAAGTCAGTTTACAGATGGCTGGAGCCTTGGACTAACAATTTCTTCCATGAAACAGCAATCTGGATTCATCTTTCATTTGTTTAAAATGTAGTTGACTCACATGCAGAAATGAAACAAAATATTATATTTGTAGAAATAAAAGTTTGGGCTTATTTTATGATTTAAAACAATTAAACAACTTTTTATGATAATTAAGCAGTTTCTAAACATAAGTGAAGCTTTCTCATTCATCTTTGGATGGTTTTAAATAATGAAGAGATTAGATATATGGACTCTACCAACATCACTTAATCTACTAAAGATTCCCATAGTTTAATTTAAAGGTAATTTTGAGTATGTACTGAAACATATTTGATGGAAAGTATAATAATAAAGTAATTTAACCCTGTAATAATCCCATAAATAGCCCCCAAAATAATCTAAAGGATTACAATACAACCATCCTTTTAAAACAGCACATTTTATAGGTTGAGAATTAGAAAAATTTGATCAGTAGGAAAGTAAAATTTAAGATTAAAATAATGATGTAGCAAAATGATGTAGCTTTTAAGTTCTATTGATTTATTTAAAAATACATAACAAAGCATTTAACCTATCTTTTATCCAACTTCCTAAATCAAAAAACAAATATAACTCTTATAAATAAAAATAATTTCTAAAAGTTTCCTTTAATTATTTTTAAATGATTTATAATTTTTCTATAAAATTTTAGTTATATATACATCTAGTTAAATAAGGGATTACAAACATATATTTTAATGAAAGCCCTTAGGCATTAAATACAGTTAAAATTCATTTAATGTTTTTAAATGAATACTAAAATTGTTCTATATAACCATTATATGGGAAAATTACTTCATGTCTCTCTATATCAGTCACAGAGTAGAAACTTATGCAGATATTTACAATATTGTTCTATATTTAGACAAAATGTATTTATTCTATAAAAAGATCTCATGTCATTAATTATTTTATCATGTACTCCCAATTATATACTCTATATGCTATTTATTTGAAAAAATTATGTTTATTATAATGACCTAATTATTGTATTATTATAATATATTATATTATAAATTATATTTAGGATATGAGAGAAAAATGAGGAAGTAAATACATAGGGAAACTTTTACTGTTAGTTTTATTGTTGAAAGTCCTGCTGTTAAAATGTTGATTTGTGTTTAAAACTTCATATATGTCTTATAGTTTATATCTTATTTCTAAATGCACAATAATTTTAGGAAGTATACACGTGTATGCATGGAATTATGTGCTTATACAGAACCTTCAGCAATAAAGGAACTTATTTTTTGTTTTTATTTGGCTTTATCATTCAAATTTTTCTATCAATATCATGCCTGCGGAAAACCTGCAAGTCCAACATAATTGGACTAAACACTATCGCAGGGTTCTCATAAAACCCTGAAAACAGCAGTATTTTTATGATTGTATCTACACAAGGGAATACTTACTCTGGCGTTTTCTCTTTAGTAAAAGGAACAGCAAATTTATTAGCTATGATTATTCAAGAGTCTATTCAGGTATTCGCTCTTCCAGAGACACCTTTCTTACAATACTGTGCTACACAATGATGGTCAGACTACTTTTCAATGGCTGTGGTGCAATATCTACACTGGATGGAACCCACAAGAATTGTCCAAATCTCAAAAAGCTGGGGTCCAATCTTCTCTTCACTTCATGAGATACTTGTAGCCGCAACATAGACCGTACAAGTCTAGTTCGATGACATAGGATCTCATCACTTGAGACAACCTTCGGCTGATTTTATCTGCTCATTAGAAAACTGCCAGCGAGGAAGAAAGTACATACTGGCATATAGTTTAAGAATCGCATAAATGTGTAATTTTTGAAATGAGTTGAATGTGTCTTGAATCCTCATACATTTTCTTACCAGTCCCGTCTATTTTGTCTTTGATCCAAACTCCTAAATGTTTGCACACGTATTTCTCGATGACAACTGTGGGAAACACAGCGACAGGACTTCATTATTCGGTGCCTTCCTGTCATTACGGAAGCCAGCCATCCACCTATGGCGTGATGGCAGGTAAGAAAAGAGTATCCTTATATGTGGTGTTGAATTGGGGAAAACGGTGCTGGATTTCCTGGACCAGAGGGAATGGTGAAAGAGTATAACGTGAAGTTCTGACCTTCCCTCTTTTGGCTTGGAAGTGAGTGGTAGATGCGTCACTTGCAGAAGTGTCCCCTGACCAGAAACCTAGAGGTGGGCCTCATGGCCCTGTCCTACACAACTCTATACTCCAGTGTTTCTGTCTCTTGCATGAGCTTTGTACGGTTTTGCTATCATTTGTTTGCTTTTTTAATTTACTACTGTTAAACTGCTAGATGCTACTTGTTATTGCCTCTGTGGGATTCCCCGCAGCTATGCTGTCCCGGGAAGTAGAACCCATGTGGTTACTTCAATTTAAATGAAAGTTAATTAAAATAAGAATTGAAAATTCAGTTTCTTTGCTAAGTCAGCTCCATTTCCAGCGGCCAGGACTCTCGTTTGTCTAGCGGCTACTCCATCAGACACCACAATTTATGGAGCATCGCCTTCACCACAGCACTGCTTTTGTGTACTTGTTCCATAAAAATAAATAGGAGATACAAACTGAAGACTGAAGGCTCAGCCTGATGTTCCGGGACCTATTAGCCATGGCTATTTCAGGCTGTGGCGGTTCTTCCTAGGTTGCTTCTGAAGCTTTACTGAGGTAGGTGAGTGGCACACTTTTCGGGAGACGTGAAGCATCCCTCTTTCAAGTATAATGCCAACTCGCTGGTATCGGTGTAAGTACATCGATAGCTTGGCTTCCCAGAAATGAGAACACCTGCCCTAAGAGGTCCACTCACCACCAAATTCACTACTTAATTTGGGGGCATGACTAAAGAAAATAATTTAGTCAGTTTAAAGAATGTGGATCGTTGTTCACAGATTTTTATTTGTGAGTTTGTTCCGAAGGAAATACTTTGGTAAGTCAATATTTGTTATTACAGCAGCAAAATAACACTCATCGGAGAAAAAACAAGAACCAGCAGTAAAAGGAGTGGGGAGGAGAAACAGAGACAGTGAGACAGTGGAAATTTGGGAGAAAGGAATCAAATATGAAGGAAATCTTTTGAAATTTACTCATGTTTTTCTTCCAAGTAAGCAATTATACACGGAGAAACACAGAGATATGCTGAGAATATTTAAATGAAATGAAACAAATAATTTAGTTCATTAATCTCTAATTTCTCAGTAAAACGTTAAGATTTTCAAATAAAACAGTGAGACTATTAGCCTTTCTACATTTGGCCAAGCATCATTATACATCCACATCTCAACCATTATGGTAAAATGAAGTCTGGTATTTTTTTTAAATATTTTATTTAATTTCTTTTCGTACAATAAATTTTAATCATTTCCCCCTTTTAAACTCCCCTTCACCTCCCTATCCACCTACTTCAAAGAGTTGTGTTCCTAATGATTGCCTATAAACCTTGGTTTTTTTTCTTTAAAAAGATATTATTTTTATTATTTGTATGGGTGCTTTGTTTGCATGTATGTCTGTGTATCATTTTCATGCGCTGTTCACAGAAGCCATAAAAGGCTATCGGATCTCCTGGGACTGGAATTATAAAGAGTTGTAAGCTACCATACGGGAGCTGGGAATCAAATGCAGGCTCTCTAGAAAAGCAGCCAATGCTCTTAACCCCAGAGCTGTCTCTCCAACCTGGTTTTACTTTTTAATAATTAAGGGGTATCGAACACGAGGGTTTTTTCCATTCCTTGTAAAAATCCATCACTTATAAACCATCTGCTTAATCAGTATTCGTAAACAACAAGAACAGCTTCCCCACTGACCAACGATATTTGCTGTGGGATAGCAGAATGTGCTCAATTATCTGTCGGAGTGGAAGTAGAATGCTTTCTTTGACTTTCACAGGACCTAAATAGAAAGTAACAAGCCTGTGGTCACATGCTGCTCTCTGCTGGAGGAAAGCTCTGTCACAGTGATTTCCAGGAATCCCTGTGCAACCTCAGTTCCCGTATTTCCTCAAAAAGAGGAGGCTTGTGCACTTTGACTTGAGTTGGTCTGAAAACCAAACCAGCCAACATGTACACACATTCACACATTCACATACATGTATACATGTATATACTTAGACACACACACAAACACACACCTTTGGGTACCACCTCCCTTGTACTGAAGAAAGTGGCCCACAGTTATTTAGAGAGTTTATAGCTAGCCTCGGAGTCTGATAATGTAGCCTGCACTTGCACTAGGGCAGCAGGCCAGGGTCCCGTCGAGAGGCAGTTGACTGCTCTCTGCACACCCTCTCTCCCATTCAGTCATTTTTTCCTTTCTTTCTTCTTTTTTTTTCCCCCATCTCAACATAGTCACAGGAAAGGGCCCGTGAAAAAGACTTTCACCATCCCCAAAGTCTGGTTTAGTGACATCATGAACACAATTGTCATACCAAGATTTAGAGGTATCATTGTAGCCTTCAAATTGAATTATATTTTGTCACTAAAATGAAGCCACACCATGGTGCACAGAGACTGTATTTGAATATTTCTGAGAGAGATGTCATTAAAATATTATATGCTTCATAATTTGTCAGAACGCCTGGTTCTTGACATGTCTTCAGCATCAGCATGCACCTCATTGCAGATTAAATCTTACACAATCTGAATTTTCCTGCGTTCATTCCCAGGGAAGCTGCACAAATTGAGTCATAAAACACAGCCATTCAAAGATGAGGAAGGCAAGGTATAAAGCAGACGGTAGAAACCCAGTCGTGTCGTTTGAATTTTCTGAAATGTCAGCCCCTCCCTCAAGGTCCACAGAAGCATCTTTATGGGCAGGTTTGGTGTTGTTTAATCTATGAGGGGACCACTACTAGAATAACTGTTTCAAAGGGTGTGGAAAATTTTAATACGGCTATTATACTGCCCAAACTCTGATGGTTTCATTTTAGTATTTTGTTAAATTAGTTCACAGGAAGGGAAGAGATATAGTGATTTTTTGTCAGGTTGGTGAGGAGGATTTAAGTCCTTACATGAATTCCCTGTAACAGTCCAGGCACCCGCAAGCTAAAGAGAATGACTAGCCGGGCGTTGGTGGCACACGCCTTTAATCCCAGCACTCGGGAGGCAGAGGTAGGCCGTGCCTGCTCCGAAAGATTTATCTGTCTTCTGCCATGTCTACCAAGCAGAAAGACACACAGAACAATTCAGAGGGGCCAAGATGGATCAGTGGGCACTGCAAAAAACTGAGTGTGGAGAGGGCTCCAGCATTTCCAAGCTTTCACAGGGGTCCTTGTCTAGGCTAACGACAGTATTGCTTTACCAAAGTTTTGAGAAACATTTTTGAGATTTCTGCTGCCTGGGCTCACTGTGTTTTTCAGTAATCTGGGCTTGAAAAGTTTTGAAAAATAGTTAGTTACGCATACCATATCACCACTCCCCACGCTCCGCAGAGTGAGTCATAGGCTGGGAGCAGAATTCTGTCTGATTGTGATGGCTACTGCTAGAGTGAATTGTTAAGGAAGGCAAGTTCTATCAAAAAGATGATCCAATGGATATAATTGTGGAACATTCTGTACTATTTTTCACTACACAATGAGAAGTATGTTCTGTGTTATACCACATACCCCACTCTCACTCTCACTGTGGTTACTAAACCATTTCTTGCTCATTTTTCATGGACTCCATTCAAATACCTTTTCTAGAGGTCCGCTTTCTGCGAGTGTTTGTAATAAGTAAACGACCCTTGAATTTGCCTGGAGTGACACACTGCTAATGTACTTTTTAAATCATGACAGTTTTGCCTGAAAGAGATTGTATAGCGGCAACCAAATGTGTTTAGATGCAGGGAAACTTTGAAAGAAAGTTGTTTGATTTACCCGAGTACAGAATACTCGGTGAATAAAGTAGCATTTTTTTCTAAGTTAGTGGAATATGGTTCTTGAGACCTCTGCATAGTTAAGACAGCTACTGATCTGAAGGGGAGTTACTGATTTCTTTACAGAGACTGGATAATTCGTAAAAGCAGCATGCATTGAAAAAACAAAACCCAAACCGAATAGTTTCTCTCTTGAGTTGAAGAGATGGCTCGGTGGTTAATAGCATTTGCTGGTCTTGCAAAGGACAGAAATGTGGTTCCCAGCACCTACATGGTTCACAACCGTCTCTGACCCCAGTTTCAGGGGAGCTGACACCCTCTTCTGACCTCCACAGGCACCAGGTATGCATGTGGTACATATACATACATGCAAGTAGACATTCATACACACAAAACAATTAAATAAACCAAAAAAGAAAAAAAAATATTTTTTTCTTAAACCTTTATCACACCTGGGGAGTAGCTGAATTTATTTCATGCTAATAATTTTTTGTTTGTTTGTTTGTTTGTTTTTTTGAGTCAGGGTTTCTCTGTGTAGCTTTGCGCCTTTCCTGGAACTCGCTTTGTAGACCAGGCTGGCCTCGAACTCACAGAGATCTGCCTGCCTCTGCCTCCCAAGTGCTGGGATTAAATGCGTGTGCCACCACTGCCTGGCTCATGCTAATAATTTAACCTCTCAGAATTTATATGCCTAATTTTCATTAGAAAAATAATATATTCTATCTACTGAAGAGAGCTAAGCTTTATTATTATATATTCTTATATAAATAATATAAGCTGAAAACTTGCTGACTTACACTACTATTGCTTATTAAATATTTATGTATTATTGGAAGATTTACATATTATATTATTACTAATTTCTTTAACTCATGAATGCAGTTGTGGTGTATTGATAGATTTTTAATGTTTGTTTCTGAGAATAATTACTGTATGTAATCTATGAAACTTTTATTTAAGTGTTTATTTATACTCATGAGACTGATCAATTATTCAATACATGGTTATAATAATATAATATAATTAATATATAATATAATATAATATAATATAATATAAGCAGAAGTGATATCTCCAATAATAAAAATGTAATTTGTCAATGAAGAAAAAGTGAAACAAAATATATTGAAAATTTCCTCCTGTGCCATCTTGTCACTCAGGATCCTGAACTGAGGCAGAAGTGAACACGGAAATCTGTAAAATTTCCAGAACATTCCTACTTCCTAGGGCATATAATCAATGCAGGCAAACCAGCACTGCATCTTCTTGGAGAATTCCCTTTCGTGTCTAGAACTGTCCCCTCTTTTGCACTTTTTTTTTTTCTGGGAAGGGATGAGATTTTATTACAGAATTATTTTTTTGAGTCAAGATTTTAATATGTAGCCCAGGCTGGCCTTGAACACAGAGCCTCCAGAGCACTGGGATTACAACAAGTACTGTTATACTTGGTCTTGTTTAGAGAAATGTCATTGCAAATCCCTTTTTTCTCAATTTGAGTCTCCCAAGTGCCGTCCCCTCCCCCACACCCCCAAATGAAGTCTGAGGCCTGGATTCTGGTGCTACACTTCAGAGATAGTAAGAAAGCCTAGTGGTAGGGCACCTGCCCAGCACAAATAAGGGTGCAGGTTGAGTTCCCAACACTGTAGGAGAGTTGGATGTGCCGAGCCTCACCAGCCTGTGTGGACGGCAGCATGTGCTTGGAAGGGTCACTGGAGCCCAGAAGGTGGAGCCTTAGCTGGAATAACACAGTGAAACCCCATCTCAAGAAGGAGGAGGTGTAGCTAGAGTTTTCCTGCCGGACCCACAGTCAGGACAAATCTTTGTCATCTGCCAGTCCCACAGCCACTCAGACCCAATCAAGTAAACACAGAGACTTATATTGCTTACAAACTGTATGGCTGTGGCAGGCTTCTTGCTAACTGTCCTTATATCTTAAATTAATCCATTTCTATAAATCTATACCTTGCCACATGGCTTGTGGCTTACCGGCATCTTCACATGCTGCTTGTCATGGTGGCGGCTGGCAGTGTCTCCTCAGCCTTCCACTTCCCAGAATTCTCTCCTCCTTGTCCCGCCTATACTTCCCCTCCTTTGCATTTTATTTTTGCTTTTCTTTAAATAATTATAAAAAAAGAAACGGATTCCACTGCATTGTCTACTTTTCAAGAAAGCTTCTCACCATACTTTCATAGAAGTTCTAAACTTACCTTTTGTTTCTCTGGCTCATTAAATCGACTTAACTACATTTGTGTGTTTTAATCTAAGTTTTATCTGTCTTTATCAAATTTAAAAGAAATGCTTACTTTTTAATGGAATTTAAGCATTTACCATCAAAACAGTAGTTTTTATAGTACCGGAAGCTTAATTTCCCAATTACAAGAATTTCTCAGTATAGCATAGAGTCCAAATACTTCACGCTTTGGTTATAGCAAACACTACAGGCCACTTTTTAAATTAATTAAGAAGACAGAGATTAATGCATGAAATCTGGTTAGAATCGAGCCTCAGACTCTCAAGAACACTTGTCTTTTTACAAGGAACAGTGGAATCTTACACCCTGAGAGAGAACTAGAAAATAATTTAGATATTTAAACTTGCCTCCCGGTCTTTTGACATTGACTTTGGTTTTTGTTCTTCTGGGGAAGGTGGAAGGTGAATCATCTCATACCAACTAGCAGCTCACTCTGGGCCCTGCTTTAGCACACTGAACATATGGGAAGGCGTAAAAGTTAAGATTGAGTCAATGTCTCATTACACATAATCTGAGCATCTGGGAGGCCAAGATGGCAGGATTGTGCAAGCTCAGGGGAAGCCTGGGCTGTACTACGAAGTCCTGCACTGAAAACCAATTGGGAGTTTTTATGGAAAACAGTGGGTTCTAAAAGAGTGATGCTTGTGGAGAAACAGACATCATTACCAACAGTCCTTTCCTCTCTCTGTCTCCACAGGCAGTTTAACCCCTTGTCTTTACAAGTTTCCAGATCACACCTTGAGTCATGGGTTTCCTCCCCTGCACCAGCCTCTCCTGGCGGAGGACCCCACCGCCTCTGAATTCAAGCAGGAACTCAGGCGGAAAAGTAAATTGGTTGAAGAGCCAATAGACATGGATTCCCCAGAAATCCGAGAACTTGAGCAATTTGCCAATGAATTTAAAGTGAGAAGAATCAAGTTAGGTATGCCTTTGATAACTGTGATGGGTCAAGCAACGTAATTCTCAAATCCTTACTCTATTTACTGGGAAATATTTTATACTCTGCTTGAAAGCCAAAGACACTTCCCATTCTTTAGCTCTCCTGTGCATTTAAGTTAGTCAAATTGGGAAAACTAAAACACATCAAAATTCTTTAACTCCTTGTAAATTCTCAACAGGATAAAAGCATGGATTTTTTAAGTTCATGTTATTTCTTAAAATTTAGCCTACCTCAAGGGTAGATTTCAAGTATCTTCTTTATTTAACATTTTATTTGAAAATTTGGGTGTTTCATTCACATGATTTGAAGTGATGAGAAAGTGTAAATGGCATTACACCATCTGTTTGTCTTTCTTCTTCACCAGTGGCAGTTTTTTGGGCATCTTTCTAGAAATACCTTACACATCCATAAGCAAGTGCATATATTTTTTCATACAGACATATTTTGGAGAACTTAGAGTTTTTCCATATTTGACTTGTGGGTGTGTATGAATCTGTTAACTAACGCCCTTTTGAATATAAATACACTAGTTTATTTAGCTAGGTCTCTTACATGGTTTTAATCTCTTAGTAATGAAAACAATGCCATTTATAGAACTCTATAAATGCATTTTTGCATCTATATAGACATGAACAGAAAATGCTGGCACTAAATTATCGATTAAACACTAGTGTAGGTTGATAGGTGTCAGACTCATCTCTATAAAACTTTACCATCACAAATATCTCTTCTGTCTCCAGCAGAGGCAAATGACCAGACAATGAAATAAGTAAACGGTGGCCGGAAGATCAGTATGCTCTTTATCTTTGGGACCTTTGAGAAGACAAAGGGGCATAACAGTGTAGTGTTAGCTAACACGTTAAACTTCATTTTACATTATTGTTATTCATTACTGTTTAATAGTCATCTGTATCTTCTTTTCTGTGAATTGTCTATTCAATGCCACTACTCTTTTTCTATTGAAAAGTGTTTTTAGAATAGAATAACTATAGCAACTAATTGTGGCTCAGATTCATAAAGGAATGCATTTTTTAATGGGTTGAAATGATAGTTCAAACCTCTGAACTGGTGGAATGAGCCATAGGTAATTTATAATGACATTTATTGATGCACATCATATGCACTCATATTACACATAAAGGTATATAGCCCTAGGCCCTGAAATAATATGTACTGAATACATGTAATAAACAGCAGGAGACATCATTATCATACTTATTTTTGGTTCAGCTAATATTGCTTTGGATATTTAAAATTATATGTTGATGGCTTATTTTACCTTATATTCTAGAAACATTCAGGGTAATTGATAAGGACCTTTTGCTGGGCGATAGATGTCTTACCAAATAATGCAGTAAATGTGTTTGGAGTTACGCATAAAATGTGGAACAGTAGCCAGCCTTTTTGAATGAAGTGTTTTTAGGCAAAGTAAGCCTCAATCTTAGTTTTATTTGGTGTAACAATATATTGTTGTAAGTTTTATTCATACATAAAAATATGTTTGATCTATCACTGTACATTTTGTGCTCTATAACTGATGGGTCAAATATTTTGAGCATGTATCATATTTGACAGTCATGATAAAAAGAATAATTTCTAAGTTCATTATCAAGTGTTATGGCATGCACATGGTATCTGTTTATGCTACCATTATCTTTATATGTGAGTCCTTTTGATTTTAAGAGAAAAAGTAATTTATTAACTGGAGGAACATCTCAGTGTACTTTACCATTATATGCTAAATCTCAATAATTCTAAATCGTAAAACTACAGAATTTTTAAAGAGTAATTCACTAAGATTCACCGTGCGTCCTAATGGCCCCATACTGGTCGTCCCAGTGAAGCAGAAGCTAAGGCTGTCTCTCACCCTTCCACAGGATACACCCAGACAAATGTGGGCGAAGCTCTGGCTGCTGTGCATGGCTCTGAATTCAGTCAAACAACCATCTGCCGATTTGAAAACCTGCAGCTCAGTTTCAAAAATGCATGTAAACTGAAAGCAATACTATCCAAGTGGCTGGAGGAAGCCGAGCAAGTTGGAGGTATGGGAGGTGGGGTGGGGGTGGGGGGTGGGGTGGCAGCGGTGGGGAGTGAGCAATCCTGTGCAGCCTGTGTTGTGATGTAGTCACAAAACGACCACTAGGGGCAGCAGGATGTTTGCTGAAGCAGGAGGTTTGAGGACTTTTTAATCTCTTTGAAATGGAAAATAAATATCTTGGTGGATAAGGGAGGGCAGGAGACCAATGTAATGCAAGTGTAGAAATAAATTGCTGCACAGGGAAGCATTCTAGAAAACAAGGCATCAGCATCAAGTACTGAATATTCTTTAGCACCCACATTTCTTGGCCTTTATGCTATCCTGGAGTAACTTACAGGAACTACTTTTAGAACCCGATATTAGTGTTCTCACCAGTCGGTTAAATAAATACCATCAAAAAAATAAAAACTTGGTATTTTAACACACACACACACACACACACACACACACACACAGCATATAATTGACTTGGGAAAGAACCGGGTATATGGGGCTGGGTATGTGGATCTGTTATTCAGAGCACCCAGGGCTCTGGCAGAGGATTGGAGTTCAGTTCCCAGCACCCACATCCTGCTGCTCATACCACTTGTAATGCCAACTCCAAGGGATCCGATGTCCTCTTCTGGCCTCCACAGGTACTTGTACTCATGTACACACACACACACACACACCACACACACACACACACATTGAAATTAAGACTTGAAAGCATTTACAAGGAATATTCTAACAAAAATTGAACGTAGAGTTTGTAAAAATCATCTTTATGAGATTAACATTTATTTCGTTTTAATCCTTTTTTAATCGAATGCACTTTAAAATGTGTAGCTTACCAATATTTAAGACGGAAATGGGTAGCAGTTATAGTTTGCATTATTTTATATGGAAAAATTGAAAGCCAAGAGTGCTAGTCTGAGATGACTTTCTCTTTTTATTCTCTTTCCCACGTTCCAGCTTTGTACAGTGAAAAGGTGGGAGCAAATGAGAGGAAACGGAAACGGAGAACAACTATCAGGTATTCCGTCAAGATAACACATTTACTAGAGAAAGAAAAGCATAGTGTTCACGTGGAGTCAACATGGAAGTGTAGTGTAAGAGCAACATAACCCATGAGGTGAATAGAAGTAACTGAGGAAACAAAAATGTTTTAAATTGATGAGCAATGAAGTTAGTATTTTTCAACATTTGATGGATAAATGCGTATTGTTTGATTGACTGTTTTGACACAGACATTTTGGCTAAAAATGGGAAGTAAACAATACACGGATGTCCTTGTAGATACAAGTTCTTGCTCTGTTAATGCAATATCTTAACTAACAATAACAAAAGGAGTCACCAGTGTGTCAGACTAGGGTCTGTCCTGACCCCTTTCATGACAACCACGAAGTATAATTTAGTGATACTTTCGCTTCTGTGAGGTACTAACAGGAAATAGCAAAAGGCTTTATCTCGGGCAGTTGTGGACTACACATTTCCTGTATTATAAATGATGGGGATGACCGGGCCGTGATGAGTAGGCACGAGGGAGTTGTCCTTTGAAAGGCCCACAATTCCTTTTCTTTGTCAAGAACCTGGTGCCCCCTTGTGGCACACAGTGAGAGAACCTGGGTTCCCTACTTTTTGCCTTTGATTTTCGGTAAGGTTATCTGGAATAAGACATGCCTCTGTGGAAAAAAGTCAGATTTGTCTTTTACGAGTTTTGTTTTTTTTTTTTTTTTTTTTTTTTTTTAGAATCTATAAGTTATTCCTTTGGGTTAAAATTTAGAAAGATAAGCTTCATTTTATTTTTCCAAAAACTTCATTGAAAGACACATAATTTCATCCCCAACTCTATCCTCCCTCCATCCCCCACCCCCAACTCTCCACCCCAGTATTGCAGCTAAGGATGCTTTGGAGAGGCACTTTGGGCAGCAAAACAAGCCTTCCTCTCAGGAGATCATGCGGATGGCTGAAGAACTGAATCTCGAGAAAGAAGTCGTAAGAGTTTGGTTTTGCAACCGAAGGCAGCGAGAAAAACGGGTGAAAACCAGTCTGAACCAAAGTCTCTTCTCTATTTCAAAGGAGCATCTTGAGTGCCGATAAGACGTGTGTGTGTGTGTGTGTGTGTGTGTGTGTGTGTGTGTGTGTGTTAGCCATTTGTGTAGCAGTTTTCGAGCAAAATCAGGAGTTACTCACTTGGTTAGCTTCAAGAACTAGATTAAATCACTAACTTCTGCAGTCTTTTAAAGACCCAATGACTTAAATCGAGATATTTAATTGTTCTTAGAATTCAGTGTTCATTTTAATCCTAAGACTATAACAGCTAGGAAACTCTCCCAGTACTTCATCTATCCTGTCTCTGCACGGAACACACACACAGAGACTGGGTGGGGGTGAGGGCAGTGTATATGTGAATCTTAGTTTTAGTTTAAAATTTCCTTTCTAAGCCAATTTATTTTGTTTTTTAATTTTTAACAAATAAGGACAGATATTTACAGATTATTAACCATGGAAAGTCCAAGTTGAGAATGTACTGATGTGCCTGGAGAGCTGGCTCAGTGGTGAAGGGCATTTGTGTCTCTCCCAGAGAACCTGGGTTTGATACCCAGCACCCACATGGCTCACAATTGTCTGTAACACCATTTCCAGGGGGAGTCCAATGGCTCTTCTAGCCTCCATGGGCACCAGGCATGCACGTGGTGCACAAATAAATATGTAGACAAAAAAACTCATACACATAGAATAAAAATAAATAAATCTAAAAATGAAAAAATATGTCGGTTTATATTTGGCATGCCACTAGCCCTAAGGATTTTTTGAGTAAGGTTTGAAGAGCCAGAGGTGACTAAGGATTTTACTATTGCCTTCAGAAATATTCTATTGATGTCTTTGAAGTTAACATTTAAGACTGGTTCTTAAACAAATGTTTTTTTTTTTTTGAAGATTTATAGGAACATTTAGGCATGATGTCTGTATTCTTTCATAAACATTAGCTTTCTGCTGTTCTGCTATGGAAAACAAAAGTTTCGAGCTTCTGCTCAGTGGTAGAGAAATCCCTAGTATGTTTCAGATACTGGGTTCAATCCTGAGCACAACCGAAATAGAAAAACAAAAAATATACTTTAGAGATTCCTGACCTCTGTCACTAATCTGTCTGTCTGTAAGCTGTAACAGGGCAAAGCTCCCTGTCTTGCTTGCTGTTATTTCACCAGGGACTAGAAAAGTGCTTGGTTATAGTAGGTATCTACAAACTGGGCCAAAGGGACGGGCGTTATAGCTGACAGCTGGTACAAACAGGAAGGGTGCCAGCCAACTTGAAAAATCTAAGTGAGTTTTGAAGTCTCGGTGTAGAAACTCACTTGAGGTCCCCTAACAATGTGTCAGTTTTGGTCTGAATGGTTACATGATTTCTTATTAATAAAAGTTGGAAATACTGACTTTTCAGTTCTCAGGATTATAATGAAGATATTTATTGAATCTGAAAATGAACTCTGAAACTTGTAAGTAGAAGCAATCTATAATGTGATGTATATCTGGAACAGTAACTTTGGCGTTTTGAATGTCAGTCTGCTGGCAATATTCATCTAACCTATTCTGCGTAACACAAGTTGAAATTAGGAGAGGATTTAATAGTTAATTACACTAACTAAATAAATTATATCATCCAGTGTCATATAAAATTTTTAATTTAATTTTTTAATTAAATTTATTCATTTACTTTACTTCCTAGCCATAGCTTCCCCTCTCTCATCTCCTCTCATTCCCTCCCCCCACAGTACTAAAGCTGGGCCTGGTGACAGCCAGTTTGTAGTCTCAGCCACTATCATGGTCATCATGGAGCACAAATTCAAAGTCTGCCTGGCTACAGAGTGAACTTGACCCAGTAAGACTATATCAAAAAATAAAAAGAGGGCCAGGGGCATACCTAAGTCACGTACACACAGATATTTTCCAAACAAATTATCCAAACCGAGGCACAGATACACCATCTCATCTGTGTTGGATGCATCTCAAGAATTCCAAATGATTGTCTTGCAGATGTAAGTTTCTCTGGATAATTATTATTTTTTAAAACTGCTTAAAACACACATTAGTTTGAAAATGGCAGTATCATTGCATAGACATGTGCACACATACATATGCAAAATCTCATATTGCACTTTGAAACCTTAAATAGAAGCAAAATTCAATGCAATATAAACGTAGACCAGTTGCCATTTTATATTTTAAATATGGATCAGATGGTAATATTTAATATGACAAAGGTGTATGATTAGAACATAACTGTGTTTATAATGTCATTTTTTCAAGTTTAGACACCATCAGTAGACTCATTTACATCAATTTATTTTGAGACTATTTTCTAGCCATATTTAATATTCTATTAGATTTTAATCTTTAAAACAGAGAGTCCTGTCATATGGAGTCCTAAACTGTAATAAAGGAAATGACAAATACAGTTTACTGATCAGATTCTGGGGAAGAAATATCAAAGGCTGACTTAATCTACACAGACTTTCTATTTTATGTCCTGAGGGGTGTACAGTGTATGCCTCTAGGAATCCAGCAGGAAATCATTAAAATGGAAGGATTGGTTCCTCGCTTATACCGACACTAAACAGTACCTAACAGAAATGGCTGAGAAACACACTCATACGATGTACCTTCTAGTTCTAATGGTGGAAAGGATTTTTTTTTTTTTTAAGTATTTTCAGTTTGGGGATGAGAAAATGTGTGCCTTCAAGGTCTGAAGCATAAGAGAGGCCTTGTGTTGGTACTTCATAACCTTTAGGCTTCACAATCCTTAGGCTTCTTTTACTTCTTTTAAAGGAATTAAGTTGTTAAAAGAATTGTTTTATTCAGCTTCTACAAAGACAAAATGGGAAAATTTAACTACTTCTGCTGCCGAGAAACCTTTCTGTAAAAAGGAGAAAATTATAGATCTCTTTTCAGACCTGGACAAATTTGCTAAACTTAAATCGGAGTAATTTTAACTTAAGTACATAGAAATCAGGCCAGAAATACAGAAATTGGGCTTGTGGGGAGCATGTATCTGACCAAAGGAAGGCTGTTTCTATGGACATTCAAAGAGGAATAAAATATAAATGACTGTGAAAAGTCAAGTGACATAATGCCACAGACAGCTGGACTCTTCCCTCTGGTTCACATAATTCAGTCTTGAGCCGCTTTAACCCAGGCCCTGCCCACCAGGCACTCCCTTCAAGCATCAACTAACTGTACTATGTGTAACGCAACCTGCCTGCCACGTGGTCATTTTATGCATCCTAACACCAAGTGTCATCATTTGTAATGGCATGTTGTTGGGAGGCCCTGGTGGTCAGAGGTCGCAGTCTACCATGTCCTGGCAGCTTTCTCCAAGCTCAGCAACATGAAGGACTCCCTCCCCAGCAAGGTTTCCTGCTTTCTACCTGCCCTTATTTGGAGGATGTCTCTAGGCCTGGATACCCGACTTATCTCTAGTGTGACCCTGGGCATGGTTCCCTGCTAGAAGCTTTCCCCACTGCTGCCCATATATTCCATATCCTTGAGTTGAGTGTCTCGTTGAAGCCATCTCCCTGAGGCTTCTTCGTTGTATCCACAGCTGTCCGAACCCTGTTCCCTGCTTCTGCTCCCTCCACTTCTGTGGACCAGTGGCCAACGATCCCCAAGGAAGGAGAACCATAGTATGTCCATACTCCATGGCATTCCTCTGGTACTCTGAAGTCTCCTCCATCCATGACACGGGATGGACCTCTTTTCAAAGCAGAGACACTGCTATATTACTCTGTTCCTTTTCCACTGGCAAGCCCATGCTAAACAAATCCTACTACCAAACAAAGCAAAGATTTTTAAAAATGATTTCTGGTTTGTTCAACCAATAAAAATCACCATCTCTAAAGTGAACTCTTACTTTTAGTAAAGGAGAACAAACTTACTGACAGATTTACTATGATAGTAATGTGCCCCCCAAAACATTTATTAATGCAGTCAAGTCAGAATAATTTCACTATCAATTTTGGGTCCAGAGGTCTCTGTATCCGTATTTGACTACAACAGAAGTATGCATTTGATACTTGTACATTTGTAAATATAACTCTGAAATGTTTAGTTCTTGGAAACTGCAGGAAAGGAACGATCAGGTCCATTTCATTGGAAACTACTAGTTGCTGGGCCTGCCCCATTGGCAAACACCAATCCTGTTATAACTTTCAGTTCTTAAAAAAGACATTTTCTGTGATTTAATAAAATTTAAGTAGTACAGCTATCTAATCTTTCTTATAGAAAAATAGCAAAAATTATTCTGTTTAAACTACTAGATATATGCAAAATTTCTAGTCTTAACAGCAATAAAAAACAAAGTAAAGGAGTTAAGAAAAAATGGATAAGAGCAATAAGTCTTTATTGAGTTTTTTTTTTTTTCAGACAAAATAATCTCAAAACTCAAAGCTCCCACATGTAAACAAGAAAGTAAATTAGGTTAGACAGCATTACTATGTACATCCAAAACATGTTTGGGTGCAACACCCGATGATACAGTACGATGATGTCTGGACTCATTCCCGCTCAGGGATACTGTGAATTGTGCACTTCAGACCGTCAGGACTGAGGCCTACTTTCTGATGGTTGTGGGTTCTGAAGCAGAGGGTGGAGCTTCTACCCCTTGCACATATCCGTGCCAAGGATAAAGTTGCAGTATGTATCTGCCTTTGTTATCCAACAGTCCAAAGGTCCATCCTTAGGGATTCGCCAGCTTACACTGACTGGCGTTCTTACAGTTTCATGTTGGGATGTGTCAGAATCCATATATTACAACATCATTCTTCAAAACAACCTAATTCTACTTCTACTTCTACCTCTGTGGCATCCCTCCCCTTTCTCCTTTTTTCGATATCACATAGCTAACTTACTTTTGAAAGTACTGCTAAAACAATGATGCACTTTAGGCAGTAATTTCTGACAAAGTTGCAGTTTATTTACCAAAACCAAAACAAAACAAAAATGTTTTTACTTTAGAAATCTAAGTCAAGTATCGTCATAGTAGTAGTACTTCATTTAGAAGAATGGCTTCAATTTAGAGGGTTTAATGTGTATATTAATACAATTCAAAATCCAACACAGACTAAGTTATAATTTATATGGAGAAAGTCTCAGTTCTTGGAAGAAAGACCAAAGTGTGGTTTCATTACTATAAAATGTTATTAATTCAGTGTCTTCTTTCTTCATTTTGCTAATTATATCCACTTTGCTTTTATAAGCTTTACAAGACAGCTTGAGTAACTGTTCTAAGTCTCAACTTTATTTTAAAATGTAATTCTTTTTTTGCCAGTTAAAATAATTTAAAGATGTGCACAATATGTTTGTGCTATTTAAGGCAGGTGCCAAGCACATTTTGAAAGGTAATAAACTTACCAACTAGAATGTTCTCCCAAAGGGGGAAAAATGGAAGAAAAGTAAAAGCTCATGACGGTTTTTAAGACAGATGTTTAAATAGCACTCTTCTTTAGATGGTTTAAAAATAAGTTGGCAGCTGCACCGCCTGTGGTCTTAACGTAACTGTCTACAAAGGACAAGCAACAGATACAGAATTAACGATAACCTTTAATATGTTTTACAAGTCTCTTGAAGTTGGCGCCCGCTGGCATTGTTAAGAACTCTGGTTTCGGTGTAAAAGATTTAGAACGCACCCCGACACTAAGTAATGACACCGCTTCTCTAGGCCATGCAGAAAAGCACTCAGTTTGCACACATCATCAGACCTTAGTGGTTCTAGTCAACCCAACTGCTCCCATTTTCTCATTACTGGCATTCTTTGGCAAAAGATTCAAAATAGCCATGGGTCAGGACACAACTGTTCACTCCTGGTCTTCATTGTAGCAAAATGACTATGTTTTGTAAAGGGAATCGACACCGGACCCACTTTAGATCAAATAATTGTAAGAAAGTGAAAATAGTATGGCTTCTTGATCTAATCCACTCCTAGAGCTTTGAGTTGCCGTTCAATCTCTTCATCGGAGATTGTAGCCTTTGAAGTGGAGGCAGATGGTAAGCTTCTGGCAGCTGACGGAGCTTTGGCCATCTATATACCAAACACAATGAGAGAAAAAAAAGTTAGCAAGCATCTGAATGAGGACAGAGGACGCACTTTCTGCTGACACACATCAAAAACATGCAGGTAGCATTAATGTGCCAAACAAAGCAACTGACCACAGTGGCACAGCTGTTCTCATTATGGAAAGAAGCTGTTCTCACCTTTCCAGAGATTTCGATTCCAATTTCGTCAAGAACTTGATTCACAATGTCCTGGCTTTCTTCTTCGTCATCAGAACCGTCAAAGATGTCATCAAGGGTGTCATTGACTAGGAGGGGAATGAAAGGGGACAAAGCGATTATTTTCCAAAGTGCTACAAGTTTACTTTACGTTTGTGAGCTCTAACCAATATATACATATTTTTGATGATTAAAAAGCAAATTTAGTGGGACCAACAAACTATAGAACTTTGTTAACCCATTATACTGATAAATACCTTCCTGAGCTAATACATTAGGAACAATGCCATTTTTAACATGCAATCCTGTAATAAACAAACCTGAGCAATGCTGTGATCTGTGATCACTGCACAGGGCCCTGAGTTCAAGCTCTAGCACCAGAAAAAAAAAAAATAAAGTGATTTATAAAACTAGATCTTGAATAAATAAAACTCATGTGACAGTTACAGCTCCAGGCTCATAGTCTTTAAATATGATTCCACAAATGGTATCCACTGAGCTGTTAAACCTAACCAAGAAAAAATTTGCAAGAATCAAGAATCAAGCTGTTTGCTAATATCTGTGAGATAATTATCCATCTTCTACCCACTTAAAATATTTGCATTATTTCTTATGTTAACATTCAAGATATAAGTAGAATATATTAATAAAACGTATGGGTGAATATTCTATTAAATTTGTCCTAAGAATAATATTCAATTTTGCCTTGCAAGTTTATTAATGCTATCACCATCTTTCCTTCCTTTCCTACTCAAAATGTGTATTGAAAGAGTCTGAGTACAGGGCATCATGTTAAGCGATAGAGGGTATTTTTGGTTTTGGGAAAAGCTGGGATTACATATTTATTTTGAATATGGGCACACATGTGTCTACCATGCAACACACACACAATGGAAGAACAGATGATAAATGAAGACTTCTGCTTTATTCTCAAATGGAAAACAAAAAGCAATAGATTGTATATGGAATAAACATTCAATAACTTCAGCAAAAAGAGAGCACATCCCACCAGAGGACACCTGTAAGACAGACCTGGAGGAAGGAACAAAGATCCGACCCAACAGAGATACACACAGAAGCAACAGGGAAAATACAAGGAAGAGGAATCTCTTCTGCTTGTTTGGTAATCAAAGGTGGGATTTTGAAAAGGACAAGAAAGGGGCGGGGGGGGGGGGGGATTGACCTATGACAGGAATAACCCAAAATATTCAGAGAAAATGAAAGGAAAAATAAGACAGGTAACCTACTTTGATCTCCTTGTAATCAAACTGGCAAGTGGACTTCCGGTTACAGACTGAGCATCTGTTGGTGAAACGGTATCTACAGGGAGTTCTTAGCATATCCTAGCTTACTATTGTAATAGCTCACAACCTACATCATGGGCTTATGAGCTATGGCTCCCAGGGGGATATTACATGAAGTAGTGGAGCATCTGGGGAATGACCACAGTACAAACATTTTCAACCTTAATGTTCCTTTCAACAGAAGATGGCAAGCAATGTTATGAGACATCTCATGTAATATTTGAAATCACAGGTCTTAAATCCAGCACTGGAAAAAGTTAGACTTATCTGTGATCTCAGTGCACATTAGCTTTTGGTGGCCCTGATATTAATAACAAAGCTTGACATTGATTATAATAGTGAAAATTTGGCTTGTTAAACAGTAAAAAGTAGATTTAGAAAGGGCTAAAAAGCTTATGACAAACATGGAATATCATAGAATATTATTTCCAAGCATACATTAACACATAAATTAGATTCAAATTAAGATCTCACTTCTTGTATTTAGTACTAAGCAGCTTTGAGAGTAAAGCTTTCATTTTGCCTTTCTGTGGCTCCGAATTCATACTGGCCTATCACATCATTCCTAAAAAAGTGCTTTATTTTTTGTATATGCTTTTCTTGTATTTGTTTTGTTTTGGTTACTCTGTGGTAAGCAGGAACCCATTGCAAGAATCTGGTCAGGATGCTCTGGAAGTAAGCTTCTAGAGTATTACTTCAGCAGCATGTAACCTGAATAGTAATGGCAGCAAGGCAGGTGAGAAGCCAGTTCTGGGAAGGTCTAAATCACTGGTTCTCAACCCCTTTTGGGGGGTCAAAGGACCCTTTCACAGGGGTTATATATCAGATATTTACATTATAATTCATAATAGTAGCAAAATTAGAATTATGAAGTAGCAACAAAATAATTGTATGGATGGGGGTCAGCACAACATGAGGAACCGTATTAAAGGGTTGCAGCATTAGGAAGGTTGAGAACCACTGGTCTAAATGAAGAAGTTCTACAGAAGAGGTGAAGAGGGACAGAATACGAGCACTGCAGCACAATCAGAAGACAGCAGATATGTGACAAAGATGTAAACACTTGCCACATTCCCAAAGCTTGAATGTGGACAAGTTTGAGCAATGTGGCATGAGCTTGTGGTAGTAACCCACCTATATGATTTGACTTAAGGCCCACTTCACGAGATGAACCCATATTCCAGACTCTTGGGTGACTAAGAACCTGAGACAAAATAGCCCAGGGAATTAGGATAAAACCAAATACTAGTGTTACATTAAAAAAAAAAATGTAGCCGGGCGGTGGTGGCGCACGCCTTTAATCCCAGCACTCGGGAGGCAGAGCCAGGCGGATCTCTGTGAGTTCAAGACCAGCCTGGTCTACAGAGCTAGTCCAGGGCAGGCTCCAAAGCTACAGAGAAACCCTGTCTCGAAAAAAAAAAAAAATGTAGCAATACAATGACTCCTAGTGACCTTCTGCTATATAGATAAGAGCCTTGCTCAGCCATCATCAGAGAACCTTCCTCCTGCAGCAGATGGGAACAAATAGAGACCCCCCAGCCAGACAGTATGCAGGGTGAGAGAACTTGGGACACTCAGCGGTAAATGGGATGTCTCCATCAAATCCCTCCTCTCAGGGCTTAGGGATCCCTGCAGAAGAGGAGGTGGAGGGTTTGATGGTTTGTTTGTTTTTCAAAGGCATAAAATAGAAAGTCAACAACTCTGAACTATCAGTGAAGACACTCACAGTATAATCATCACCAAGAAGAAAAGACGACGTTCTAATACAGAACAGGAGACTATTAGCTGGTGTGCTAATCTAAGAGTTTAAAAGGTGCTGTTTGCTGCTACATTAGATGACTCAACTAAAATGCTAGCAAGTGAGTGGAGCTAATCCAGCAGAGACCCACCCAGACCCACCCAGAAAATGACAGCATGGTGCAAAATGCTGACACACAAATGTTTCACTATTGACCAGAGTGTGCTGAAGGGCCACTCAGTCATTATTAGTAAAATAAACAGTGAGGTCATTTTGTTTGGAAAGAAGTTTGGGGTCTCATAAACAAATCTTAGTTTATAATCTCAGGAGATTTAAAGAATCAACAAAGTAAAACATACTCAGTTTCAAAGAAAGCTTGTCAAATAAACTGAAAATTTGGAACAACCCTGTTAATGAAAATAAAGAATTTAATAAAGATGTATTGATGATAATAAGTGATATACTAAAACGATTTTTATTTTTTAGTGCTGGGAAGCAAACCAGGGCCTTAAGCATGTTAGGCAACCACTGTGTAACTGAGCCCCATCCTCAGCCCGACACTAACACTATTTTCCAGAGAGAGTGCGTGTCTGTGTTATACTGTTATGACTGAAAATAAAGACGGCGTTCATGGCTGCATGTGCTCTCACTTCTACAAATCCAGGAAAACACGGGGCAGAAATATGCTGCAGCCTCAGTAACAATAGCTGGGTGGAGGCTACTTCCTCTTAGTCACCTTTTTTTTTTTTTTTTTTTCCACAGTATGTTTGCAATCTAAGACTTAATGCTACTTTGTGACATAAAGCACAAGCAGGAGCTCCAGGCCTCTCCTCTCACGGGGCAGGGCAGGTCTCCAGTGTGACAGCCACAGTGAGACTGTGAAAACTACCATTTTATACTACCCAGGAAAATTAAAAACTGGTAAGACCATTCACTGATGAAATTATGGCCCAGTATTTCTTTTAAATGAAAACACATTTTTTTTTCATATGATATAGTCTAATCATGGTTTCTCCTCCCTCATCCCTCCCAGATCCTTCCCACCTCCCTAGACCTATCCAACTCCATTCTGTCTTTCTCTCCCTTTAGAAAACAAACAAGCCAATTAACAACAAGCAAGCAAACAAACAAACAAACAAAAATAAGTCAGAATAGAACAGAATTGGAAACTATTATATATAAGCAAGAGATTAGTGAGGTAAAAAATGCCCAGACAAAGCAGTATGAGACAAAACCCCTGCAAAATTAGCACTGAGTTTGTTTTGAGTTGGCCTTGCACCCCTGGGCTTGGGGCCTGCCTTTAAGTGCAGCTGTTCTAGGCAGAGACTTCACTGGGAACTTTTCCTTTGCAGGTGGTTGTCAATGAGATACCTTCTTGGTTGGGCAGGGGAGATCATGTCCACTTTCCTTTCCCATACTGGGACCCCACAGCTTGGGCCTGTGGAAGCCCTTGCATGTTGCCATGTGTCTGTGTGTTCACAGGCAGAGCATATTTATACCCCCCCCCCTTCAGTTAAAACACTGAAGGAATATTGAGTCATTACACAGATGTCTATCATGCTGCTGCCACTTCTGGCTTCACTACCTCTGAGCATGGGATGCTGGGACACGGACTTGGTTAACTACGGGAGGAGAACACTACACGTTTCTTAAACTTACTCATTTCTTCAGTCATTTCCATTTTCATGTTTTCCTTCTGGAAATTCTGCATCGTTTGTAGTGTCTTCTGTGGATCCATCTTCTTGTTGACTGCTTGCATTGTCTTTAAGAAATGAAAAGAGTCATGGTAGCTACGTAATTAGGAAAGCCATCTATGAAGTAAGTCTTGAGGCAGCCACATCAAATACAGTCTTCTGACTGACCCAAGGTTAAGTCAAATTCACACACTTGTCTGTGGAAGGTAACACCTGAAATCCATTTAACAAGACAGACTCCTCCTCCACTACAGCTCTGTCAGCACACTGACCCTTTATCTCCTGAAAGGTATGTACTCGCCCCTGGCACAGGACTGTCACACACACTCGACCCTCAAAAGTGCTCCTCTCTGCTCTAAGCAATTTGCATGCACTAATCTTAGGTTAAGTCCTGGCTTAGCTATTTCATCTGAACTGTTTGAGTACTTGAACAAACACTTGCTGACCAAAGAATATGTTCTGAAGACATTTAATTAAGAATTTCAATTCAGATACCCGAACATGGCAAAAGCACATTAGGTATCACTTCTGAGTCTATCATTTACAGAAAACTACAAGGTAATTGTTCCCCTCAACACTGGTGCAAAGTTCCCAGTCTAGCTATGTGATTGTCATATGACTTGTCCCCAAATTACTCAGACTTTTAGTTCTGGCCATCTGTAAGACTACAGAGGAGATCAAAACTACTTGCTCGTGTATTTTCAATCAGTGACTGGAATGATCAAAATTCTTGAAGCCAACAGTTAAAGTACTGATCTCACACATACACAGAGTATATGAATGTGTATATACAAACACACACACATATAATTAAATGTAAGTTCCTGAAATGCAAGTGTTTCATTTACAGTATTCATATGTGTAGTTCTGAACATTTACAAAAGTGAATCAAGAAGAAATTATTACTCAAAAAGTAGTCAGAAATTATAATTAAAAAAAAAAAACAACCCAAATTTTCTGACAAGAACTTTGAAGCTTCAAGCAATCTTTGGAAAATGTGAATGTCCTTCCTTTTTTTTTTTTTTTTCTTTTGGTTTTTCGAGACAGGGTTTCTTTGTGTAGTTTTGGTGCCTGTCCTGGATCTAGCTCTGTAGACCAGGCTGGCCTCAAACTCACAGAGATCCGCCTGGCTCTGCCTCCTGAGTGCTGGGAATAAAGGTGTGTGCCACCACTGCCTGGCTGAATGTTCTTACTTTATAACATACTAATAACTAAGCTAGAATCAATTACTTGGATAATCTAGTATTATAATTCATTTTACTAATAACTAAGATTTTTGTACCACAGATGTACCAGAAAGCACTCTGAAATCTAATTTGAAAATCAATACTTATATATCCCTGATAAAAAGACACCAAAGCTCCCAGTTACCTTTGCAGTGGTAGACATGGCACCGGCCATCTTCATCTGGGAATTCATCACTTTTGTTTGTGTGGACATAGACGTGACTTTTGAGCTTACAGCAAAAGTTCTTGTCTTCTGTTTTCGTAGATGGACAAGCTGCTTAGCTAAAACCCTGCAAGCGTCTTTATTACCTATCTTGGCCATCTTCTTAATTTCTAATTCCTAAGAAGACAAAGAAGATAAGGGAATACAATCAAGGGGTAGTTCTCAGTGATTAGCTTGATGAACATACCTAGTAGGCATAAAGTCATGGAGAGGAAGCATGCTTGAGAGGCTACGTCACATGTTCACACAGGAAGAACTGTGACCCTCATTTGTGACCGACCGTAGAGCGAGTTTATGAAACAGTACATGCATAGCCCAGGAGAAAATACCAAGCGAACATCCAAAATTAGGTAAGAAAAATTGCTGTGGATATCACTCTGTATCAATAAAGCGCTGATTGGCCGGTAGCCAGACAGGAAGTATAGGCGGGACTAACAGAGAGGAGAATTGAGGGAACAGGAAGGTAGAGGGGAGACGGCCTGGAGCCGCGGCCAGGAGAAGGAAGATGTAAGGTACCGGTAAGCCACGAGCCACGTGGCAAAGTAGAGATTAATAGAAATGGGCTAAATATAAGAGTAAGAGCTAGACAATGATAGGCCTGAGCTAATGGCCAAGCAGTTTAAATAATGTAAGCGTCTGTGTGTTTATTTTATAAGTGGGCTCGGAGACTGGCGGGACTTGGGAGCTCGGAGACTGGCGGGTGGCAGAGATTTGTCCTGACTGTGGGCCCGGCAGAAAAACTCTAGCTACAAAAAATTGTATGACAAAGAAAATACTGAGGTAGTGAAGTTAGTAATGCAGATAACTGCATTGAAACAAATTCTCCACCTTACATACCACTGAAAAAGCAACTTCTGGAATGTGTAATAGCAAATCCAACTATATGCTATCTCAAAAAACCAATCTTAAACGTAAGAGCAAAGGTGTCTTAAAAAGAAAATATATATTTACCAAAGTCTGCAAATCTGGAGTGGCTATACTAATATCAGATCAAATAAATTTAAGAACAAGAGATACTGCCAGAAGTAAAAAAAAATATCATCTCATAATGATAAAGGGACCAAAACATAAGACTCCCAGGTCAATCCTAAGTGTGTACACGTGTTCACTGTGTTTCACAATATGTTGATTACAACTGACGAGACTAAAAGGAAAAATAGTCAAATATAAAATGCACCCGAGTCAGGGCTATCAACCCTTCTCTTAAACAGACTGCTACAGTCATTTCAACTACAGTTGTTTTCTCTTAACTGCAGCCATGTGTCAAGATCCCAATGATGCCTGAAACTGCAGACAGAGCCAAACCATTACTGTGCTATGATGTATTCACACACACACACACACACGTATATATCATAGTCTGCAGTTTAAATGTGTATGTATATATATATATATATGTATATATCATAGTGCAGTGGTGGTTTGGCTCTGTCTGCAGTTTATATGTATATATGTATGTGTGTATGATATCTTCTGCCTTCCCTTTAAGGAAAAGAATGCATAGCTTTCCTCTGCTATATGTGAACTCTCAGCATCATCACTCCTAACAGTTTGGGACTGTTTTAAAGTAACATAAGGATTACTTGGCCACAAGCACCACAGCAACTGATCTGATAACCAGTGATCAGGGAGTGGGCAGTGTACACAGTACGAACAAGAAGTGGATTCAGTTCTTGGGTGGGATAGAGGTGGGTGGTATGAGATAGCATCAAAACACTCAACAGTGTGCAACTTGTAGGTTACTAGGGGACATAAAGTGGAGGCAGGGGCAATCTGGGAGGAGTCAGGGGGATTCAATACAATCAAACCACATTGTATGAAATTCTCAAAGACTTCATAGAAGTGTATTATAAAAAAGGTTCCAAGACAGGAAATGAAGACAGAAAGCCTTCCTTATTCATGATGCTATGATCCACTGATGTAGGACTCTCATGGCATGTATAAAAGGCTACAAGAATAAACTAACCGAGGAGGCTTGTAGGATCCAAGATACACATGAAAAACTTGGTACACCTCTAAGTATACCAGTCAAGAGAGATATATAAAAACACTCACGGACAGTAAGACTTATTGTTACAATGTTAATTCTTTCCAATAATTTACACATTTAATGTAACTCCAATCAAAATCTAGTCATTTCTGTAAGAAGTGACAGGTTTGTTCTAAAGTTCCCTGGAAACATGAAATATCCTAAAGGATTCTGAGAAAAAGGAAGCCTCCAGGTGAATGGTGAAGTTTTTTCTAACTTTAAGTCTACTATGAAATAACAGTAAGGACAGCAGCATGGCCCTGGGCTTGAGAACAGTCCTATCCGTGCAGGACAGAGTCCAGGAAGAGCCACACTTGGAGTCTGGCTCACTACCGGTAAGGCAAGGAAAGCTGCTACCCAGGTTACACATCTCCATGTATGCGAAGTGTACCCCTCTAGCTAGCACCAGAGAAACCAGGCTCTCACAGCACTGATCTCAAGAAAAAAAATGCAATGGCTATTTTTTAAGTGTTCTAGAAGAAAACATAAGAGAAATTACTATTACATTTTTCTAGGCAAAGATTTCTTATACATTAAAAGTAATAGCCACAGGAGAAAATTATAATTGTCTTCATCATAATAAATAACTTTTGTTTATCAAAAGACATTTAGGAAAATGAAAGACAAGGTCAAGAACTTGCAGAGCACATCTGCAAAGCGAGCTCTTAATGAGGCACTTGTACCCAAGCACAGCTATTGATCACAGAATCAGGAAAGGCGGTAAGGGCAGGAGAGACGGCTCACAGGCTATGAGCACTTGCTTGTGCTTGGTACCCAATGTGTGTGTGTGTGTGTGTGTATGTGTGTGTGCATGTGTGCATGCGCTTGTGTGTGCACGTGTGTGTAGAAGCACAACTGTTGTAACTCTACCTACAAGGTAATTCCACTCTCTTCTGACCTCACAGCAGGTAGTGGGCTGTACCTACGTGCACGTGTGTGCGCACACAGACACAGACACACACACACACACACAAATAAAAAATGAAACTTTACAAACTAATTTGATGAAGGAACATGAGTAAAATTAGGCATTTTGGCAAAGAGTATCTGTAAATAGGGGGCATGAGACTCATTAAAAGAGAAGCTCAGCATCACTAATGATGAGTGAGGTACAATTCAGGGTCATCATCCACCTCCACAGAATGGTTCAAATGAAGGACTACACTCCAGCTGCAATTCATCCATTGCCAGTGCAAAACATTGCAGACGCTTTGCAAACTGTTTAGCACTCTCTTATATAAGGTTAAATATGTATCTCACTTCCAGTAATTAACCAGAGGAAATGAAAATGTACAAGAAATTCATTTGAATACAGATAGAAACTTCACTTAATGAAAAATCTGGAAAAAACCATTTGTACACTTAAGTAGCAAAGAGATATATTAGGAAACACGCATAAAACAGAATGATATCCATCATATATGTGGAGGCAATGACTAACCTCAAAGTTAACTGTGCTTAAAGAAACCAAAAGGAGTTCCTTGTGATTACATCTTTATACAATTTTAGAAACACAAATGAATATAGGGACACCAGTATTATTCTCACTGAATAAAGGATGGACAGGAGGGATTTCACAAGGCATCAGAAGTTTTGGGGAACAATGCCTGTGTTTATTGCTTTCTCTTTTCAGGGAATACACTTAAAGTATCAATGGTATACTCTAAATACGTACAATTTACTGCATGTATCTTACAGCTGAGTAAAGCTACTTTAAGATCAGGGGCAATATGAATGTAAATATATAGCATAAAGAAAATTGTAAGATGAGCCATATTCATCTAATTAAAAATAAACTGTTATGGAACAATCATCTTTAAAAGACCATGTAAGACACCTAGTTATTATGATATTATTTATTACATGTTTTCCATGACTATTTTTATTTTTAATGTCAATCAAGAAGGTAGATGTGTTTTAAGAAATACTTATTCCTAGACATTCATAATCTTCACGAAATGGAATAATTTGATTCTGTATCAACAGAAAACAGAATTCTGATAAAAGCCAACACATGACACAATAACAAAAGCAGAACACTCAGCAAGGGATGGGGTGTGGAGGATTTCCTACAGTGAATCACTTACCTCTTGTTCACTGCCTGTTTTGAGTTAGGCAATTATTCAACACTAATTTCCCAGTGTGTTTTAGAGTTTTCCTGAACTTCAATGCTCTACTCACCAGCTGTTTTTCTTGTTTCTCTAAGGCTGCTCGATCTCTGATTATAGCCCTCTGTGTGCCCCGCAACTCTCGATTCTGTTCCTTTATTACATCTAGAACCACAAAAGAAACTTGAAGTTATAACTGTAAGAATTTCCTCAATACCGCTTAAAATACTGGACTAAGGGAATGTAACAAAAAAGGAAACTTTTACTAGATGCTAATTTTTTTTCTTTCAATTTAATATACTACAAACTAATCAAATATTAAAATATCTATTATAACCATTGATTATATAAAGAATAGAAAGATCTGTTCAAATATGCAGTGCTTAAAAATTTACCTTAGAGAATTATTATACAATTTCATATTGCACATGTAACAACCTCTCCCAACCCCAACACACACACACACACACACACACACACACACACACACACACGTAACCTTTATACCTCTCTACTCCAGCACTATATGGATTTCAGAAAAGAACACACCTTATATATTTTATTGAATCCTTTTTTGTATAGTTAAGTCTTATTGGTATGAAACAACAGATTTTCAACGAAGCAAATGCAGATTTTAACTACAACTTACAGGGTGAGAGACTTACAAAGACTTAGAATATTCTCAAGCTATACATATGACAGAGGATTGATATCCAGAATGCATATGGACCTCAGTAGCCAATAAACAAATAAAATTCTCGACACTAGTTATCAGGGGGATACATATATAAGACAGAAGTGGACTGTGAGTGAGGATGACTATTAAGGAAAAGGGGAGGGGCTGGTGAGGGTGTGAAGAACTCTCACACACTACTGGTAGACATGTAAATCAGTACAGACATCATCAAAAACAGAATTGAAATTTCAAAAAAATTAAAACTTTAGCTACCAAATGATTTAACAGTTCATTTCCAGTTATATAGCCGAAGTAAATGAAATCAGTGTAAGAGAGACATCTGCACTCACATTTTTAATGCAACACTATTCACAGTAGTCAAGAAATGGAAGTAACCTAAGTATCCATTACCTGATGATGTAGAAGGAAAATGTGGCATGCATTCCTAATGGAATATTATTTACATGAATAAAATTCTGTCATTTGTGACAACCTGGATGGAGCTGGAGTCCTTTGGAACTGACGATCATTAGGTAAAATAAGATGGGTACAGAAAGAAAAGTAGCGCCTGATTGCACTAATACGCAAAATCTAAGAGATGCTTCCACAGACGCTGAGACTAGTACGGAGGTTTCCAAAGGCTGGGGACTGAAGGAAGGCGGGAAGAGGTGGAGACTGCATTCTATTGTGATTTGAGTGGAAAAGTCCCCAAAGGCTCATGTGTTTGAAGAGTTGTCTCCAGCTAGTGGCACTATTTTAGGAGGTTTGGAATCTTTAAGAAAAAGGTCTTGCTGGGCGGTGCTAGCGCACGCCTTTAATCCCAGTACTCGGGAGGCAGAGGCAGGTGGATCTCTGTGAGTTCCAGGCCAGCCTAGTCTACAGAGCAAGTTCCAGGACAGACACCAAAACTACACAGAGAAACCCTGTCTCGAAAAACCAAAAAAAAAAAAAAAAAAAAAAAAAAGAAAAGAAAGAAATGGGTCTGGCTAGAGCAGTGGTCCTCAACCTGTGGGTTGTAACCCCTTTGGGGGTTGCACAGACATCCTGCCTATCAGATACTTACATTAAAATTCATAACAGTAGCAATATTACAGTTATGATGTAGCAATGAAATAATTTTATGGTTGGGGTCATCACAACATGAGGAACTGGATTAAAGGGTCTCAGTGTTAGGAAGGCTGAGACGCACTGGGCTAGAGGAAGAATGCTTAGGTGTCTATTAGGTTATGGTGCAGTATGCTTCTGGTATGAGCTCAGTACTTCATAACTACCAAAGGGATGTGACCAGCCACTGCACACCCTGCAATTCCAGTGCTAAGGAACTCCTTCTGCATCCCTTTCCTGCCACACAAACAAAGAGTCAAAATATTCCCTTTCTAAGCTGCTCCTTTCAGGTATTTGATGCTTTAGCGATACAGTTCTAAGTTAGATTAGATGTGAGCAATAGTTCCGGTGTGCCACTATACTGCAGAGAGCAGTAGGGTAGTGCACATTTCAACAAGGTTGAAGAAAGACGTGTGAAGGGTTTTACTGTCTGAGTAGACAGACATATTTAACCAAACTTAAACATTACATAATGTAGGTATGTATTGAAATGACATCTCATTTATTATGAATCAACAAGAATTTTAATAGGAAATCAAGAAGTTTATCTACTGATAGCTACAGGGTGAGGGATGGACACCAACCCTCTCCCTAGAACTCAGCGGTGGAGGATTCTATCAACTGGACTATCAAGGCTTATCAGGGAGGAAAGCAAGCCAACGTTTTCCAACTGGGGACCACACTGCTGTGCTTCCAGGATGGTAGAGTACCCACAGCAGCTGTAGAAATGCTATCTATGCCCTGTCTTCCACCTAAGAGTCTCTTCACGTCCCTCCCCCCATGTGATATTCTTCACAATAAAATGATCATAGGAAACAAGGAAGGCACTTCCCTGAGCTTTGAGAGCTGTCCCAGGAAACTATCAGCATGAAGGGCAAGCTGTAGACTATGTGGTCAGAGTCAGGGTCTGGTCACATGACTCCATCTATAGCAGAGCAGTCTCTGCAGGAGTCCTTATACCACGTGTGTTCTAAGGCTGGATAATCAGTGTCCACACTAAAATGTTGAGATAGACACTCAGTTGCTTTCTAAGAATTAGAGCCCAGGCTAGATAAGGATATCTTCAATTAAAAAAATATATATATATTATAATGAAACCCAACAGTTTAATGAAAGATAATTCATTTTACTTTAATTTTATATAACTATGCATACATTAACTGACACTGTATATCATAAAAGGAAAAAATAAAGAAAATTAACTACTGCATATTCCACAGCCTTACAGTTGTTAATAGACCTATTAATATTTAAACAGTGCTAAGCTATAAACTCAGAGCATCTAATGTTACATACTAAAACATAATCATAACACTTTAAAACATATTATGGTAAGTAGGAAAAGACAGTAAAATGTCTTTTCATATGAGGCAACAGCAGCAGTCTATAAAACAAACAAATTACTCCGCCATTTTCTTATGTACCCCATATGCGAAACACACATTTAATGGTTTGGTCTTCTGGATAATTCAGAATGAATAACATAAAAAGGTTGAGATATTTTTAATGTTTTAAAGGTCAACTTTATTTTTCACTTGACTTACTTCTTAGATCGGATTTCATCCTAAGACACAAGTTCTTTAAGAGTAGAAGATACATATAGTGAGAAAAAAAATCCTGAGATGTCTAAGCTTAATTTCAGGGGTGGAAGATGAAAGAGGGAAAGATGGGGTAGGTTAAGCATCAGAGGTAACGAAAACTGCTTCATATATGTGAATGTGTTAAAACTCTGTGTGTGTGTGTGTGTGTGTGTGTGTGTGTGTACACATGTGGAGGCAAAGTCAGCCTCGCTGGTTCTTTGTGAGGCGCCATCCACCTTGTCATTTGAGCAGGGTTTCTCCCTCGCCTGGGGATCCCTGAAAGAGCTTCCCAGACAGGCAGGCTGGCCAGTGAACCCAGGAATCTATCTGCCTGGTCTCCTCCTCTCCAGCACGGCCATTACAAGTGCTGCTACCGGTCCGGCTTTTATGTGGGTTCTCGGATCAACTTCCTTTCTTCCCATACTTTACTCCACAGTCCTATGTGTTAAAACATGAAGTCCTATCATTAGGCTCTAGGCAGCATGTGTCCTGCTTGTGGCCCCAACCACTTCAAAGGTAACAATTACTTATCAGAGGATGTACTATACCTGAACTTTGCCCAACTCAACACCACCCAACGCAGGGCTCATGTAAACAGTCATGTTTTCCTTCCTTAGATGTTTCAGTTCAAAATACAGCAGCTCTAGGCCTGTGGACAGTGTCCAACTGCTCTCCCGCTTTGCAACAGGAAGTTGCAGAATCCTGTCTCAGGATGTGGTCCTTTTTGGCTAGCTCAATAGCCCTTTTATTTCAGAGATTCCTCAGGCTCAAGAGTTTTGGTTTCAGCTCATATATGGTATGTTTATGTCTATTTTGCCACAATACCATGTCAATATATTATATCTAGGAGTGATCTTATGATACTCAAAACTTGTGGTATATAAAGGAAAATGTTATCAAGCATATTTAACTTATTACCTTAAGATATAATAAGATCTATTGTTATTGGGAAGGATGACTGATAGCATTAAAATCTAAACTATGACTGATATCTTTGTACAGTGAAGACATGGATCATTGAAATAACGAGCCATCCCTGAATTTGGAGCTTGGAACAGTAGCTGCTCTTGTAAGCAATCTCTGTAAGGTTATATGCCCTCCCCTTGCCCTTGGCTTCCCTCTGCCTCTTGCGAAGACTGTACCCCTAATCTTTCCTGTATCCTCATTTCTTTTTTTTTTAATTTTTAAAAATATTTCTTTCTTTTATTTTAATTTTTTTTTGTTTGTTTGTTTGTTTTTTGTTTTTTTTTTGTTTTCGAGACAGGGTTTCTCTGTGTAGCTTTGCTCCTTTCCTGGAACTCATTCTGTAGCCCAGGCTGGCCTTGAACTCATAGAGATCTGCCTGCCTCTGCCTCCCGAGTGCTGGGATTAAAGGCATGCGCCGCCACCACCTGGCTGTATCCTCATTTCTAAAGAGAAAAACACCTACGTGGCTATAAGATATGAAATTATCATTCTTCAGAGTTCAGTAGACCCTAACACATGTAATAGCCTTCAGATAAAATGGGACTGTAACCCTTCCTTATGCTCTAATGCTATGTGTCAGTTAATTTTAACCACAAGAAAAGCTGTATGTCTATTTAAACAAAATACCAGAGGTCACAGTTGCTTGTACTATTCCCGCTACAGATTCAAAAAGTCAAAGAGGAGACCCATACCCTGGTTGAAGAAAAGCTCACTCAGTATGCTGCTGATAATCTTCCCCTCTAAGACCCCTTTTAAATACTTCCATTCCCCAAGACTGAATTTGGTAACTATTAGCCTCTCCTACCTTCGCGGGGCCAGCTGAAATAACCAGATCCCTTGCTGACTCTCTCCTTCTGAGTACTGTCTTTTGAATGGCAAGCATCCAGATGTAGTCCAGTAGAACGTTTCTATTTTTAACCTGCGCCATGACAATGGCAGAAGCAAGTGCAGGCCCCTGCTGACACGGAAGAGACACAGTGCTTCCTTCCCATGCATCTCTTGCTTCTTTCTTTAGGCAACAGGCTGTGTCCCAGAGTTCTTAAGAACCATCCCTTCAGCCACCTTGGAAGGCTGTTGTGATGTACTTCACAATGGGTGGCACTTGCAAAATGTGACAATGTCCGAAGTGTGTAAGTGATACAGTATGCTGCTCCCTGTTACTATTCATTCATTCAGAGCCAGAAAGGGTTGAATGTCACCTAACCCTCTGTCACCCAGGTCAGCTCCATGTTGGGTAGTAAATGCCAATCTCAACCTTGTTAGGATCTTTTCCTAATGAACTGCAAGTACATAGACCTGGGTAGCAAGATCACAGCCAGATACACTCAGAAAAGGTCTTTTTGACTTTTCAGGATCCAAATCAGTTGAGTTTGTACGTTTAGAAAAATAAGTCCAAAAAATATAAATTTAAAACAAAAGGGTTGCCAGGAGGTGATAGCACACGCCTTTAATCCCAGCACTGGGGAAGCAGACGCAGGGGATCTCTTTGAGTTCAAGGTCAGCCTGGTCTACAGAGTGAGTTCCAGCATAGCCAAGGCTATACAGAGAAACCCTGTCTTGAAAAACTAAAAACTAAAAATAAATAAATAAAATAAAATAAAATAAAAAAGTAAAAACTAAAATAAGATAAAAAGGTCTCTCACTATACTTTTCTACTGAGATCTGAAGCCAAGTCCTAACTTGACTCACCGCTCACTTCCAGAACTCTGATCATTTACTTTCAATTTGCACATTTGCATATAGAACCAAAAAGTGATAATAAACTATAAATAGAATCATACTAATTTGTGACTAATAGAGTATGAAGCACCCTTTGGGAGGGAAAGGGAAAGGTCTGTTTCAGGCCTAAGGGTAGCTCAGGATTACTGTCAGACCTATCAAGCCTATCACATCAGCTGGGATTCTACCTGGTCCCTAGACGGCCATGCTGCGCCATCACACAGCATGCCATGAGGTCCTCAAAGGCCATAGGGACTTCAGTCTGAAAACAGAATTTTATACTTTTAATTGCATTCCTTTGGGAAAAATCATTTTATTTCAGCAATTTTACTGCTTATCAGTTATCCTAACTAACTATCACATGAGATGAGGGCAAAACCTAAACAATCTGCCCTGGAAAGCTGACTCATGCTTGTTGCTCTTGTAAAGGATGTGGCTTTCATTCCCAGCAGAGCAACTGTCTGTAACTCTAGTCCCAGGGGTTCCAATGCCCTATTCTGAGCTCTGTGGGCACCAAGCATGCACATGGTACACATACATACATGCAGGTAAAACACTCATACACATAAAGAAATACAATAAATCTTAAAAAAAAAAAAAACCCACAAAATATCCCTCCATTCTGCTTTATTGGAAGACACTCTTTGAGACTTTTTCTGTAAACTGCAGCAGCTAGAATCAGGAGCAAGAGTGGACACCAGGGCAGTGGTACTAGTACTGTCCAAACCCCAGTAATACCTGGGAATAGACGCCCTGAATGTGAGTTCAGCTAAACATTTGGTAGAATTAGACAAGGAATAGAGGGAAAATTGGTCCTGAGTCCGCAGATATACTGTCTTCTAGAGTCAGTGAGAGGAAGAAACCTTGAGAAAGTGGTATAAACTCACAGGCAAAGAATAAAAATGAAGGCAGCATTGGGGGTCAGTTCCTAGAAGGCTCTAAAAACCAGACTGACTCAGGCAGGAGAGAAAAGTGAGGAAGCAAATCAAATATTTCTCAGGCTTTAGGAATAGTGTAAAACAACAGCTTGGAGGGCAGTGTCCACTTAATTACGTTCTAATACCCAGTACCGCAAAAGCAGGAATGACTGCAAGATTCAGGACAGGAGACCGCCATGCCAACAGCTTTACTCCAGCCAAGAGAGATAAACAACTCAGGTTCACAGGATTGAAGAACGATATGGGAGGAGAATGGGGATGGGTGCCATCCAAGCACATGACAGGAATGCATAAAAATATCATAATGAAACCTTATTATTTATAAGATGAATTAACTCAATAAAAGAAATAGGTTGAAGTGAAACAGTAGGACTTGCATGGAAGGAAGAGGTAAACAAAATGGGACAGACAAGCCCTACAGCAGCATAGGAGGCAAATCTTTATTCCATCTACCACAGGTATCAAACATCATCGAAGTCTGAAGAATCCATTCAAGCAAGGTTTTCAAGTACCAGCTTCTTTAAATGCTCCAGAAAGCTTCTGGGATGGGCATGTGCCAGTAAACCTAGTCTCATTTGTGCTTGTCATGAAGTGGGGGGGGCAGGGGGAGACAAAAGGGAAGACATTTCCCTAGAGTGATCTCTTCTAGAAATTCAGAGAACTTTTGTTAAGAAAGGTAAGAAACATCAAAGGCTGGTACTTGATGTTGGTCTAAAACCAGTTAAGAAAAACTGTATGACAAGCATGCTATGCCCTTGAATCCCACATTCAATTCGTTGTTTTTCTTTGGTATGTCAAGAATGTAGGGAAAATAGAGTATAAAATGCAAGATCTACAATATTCAGGGTAATAATCACTAAGGGGACACTTAGCATTCTATGCAAGATCTGAATACTGTACATACCACAATGCTATTGCTGTCTTTTATCCTGGAAAGACAGACATTTTTTCTGAAAGGGATTCAGTTGCTAGAGGTGGTACTTTCCTTCTTAATGGTTCATAAATGTGGGACCACAACAGACTTCTTGGCAGATTTATTCCAACTTAGTCAAAACCCACCAGTTGTAGATAACCAGCACATATGAGTGATCCAAGAAGGCAGAAGCCAAGAGGCTCTGATCCTCTCTATACAGCATTCTTCAAACTCACTGCAGGGCTCACAGTGAGTAGTGGCACTGATATACGCATCAGCAGGTTCAGGGTCTCGGGGAGAGAACATTTTAGGGTTGTGCTCTCTATACTATAAACTACTAGAGAAATATTTTAATATGGCTGAAGACTGAAACCAATATGGAAGGCAGGAAAGACTAGAATAAGCCCTCTTTGGTAGTACAAAAGAAGTTTAGTTCTAGTGAAGGATGGTAGGGATGCAGATGTCAAGATGTAGGAACAGAAGTGATATATTTCTTCTGCAGTTTGCATGAGAGAAGGCTTCCTGAAGGACAAAACTGGAGGAAAGGAAAAGAGAATTCTCAGTTCATGGGAATCCTAAGTAAAAACATGTCAGGGTGAAAAAGACCGATTTTCAGTACACAGATGAATAGAAGAACATTACTGAAGGATAATAAGACTGGGACATGGCAAAAATGAAAGCACGTCACAACAAGGCAAGATGGGTATTATTGAAAGAGCTTCTTGGGTACCAAAGATTCATTGAAAAGTGTACTCTGAGGAGCAGCAGCCTTGAGTTGCCATAGAACAACCACACAATCAAGTTTGCAGATAAAGGATGTAAAGAGCTGAGGAAACTAAACAAAAGGCTGCTGTGCTGAAGCGCAAGACAAGGAGGATGAGAATCAGAACAGGGAGCTGCAGACACACACAGGAACATGTCAAATATCCAAGGGGCAAAGGGGGAAGACCTGAAATTAGTGACTCAGTAATCATATGAAGGAAGGAGGTGAAATCAGCATTACCCACACTGGAAGACTGGGCCCTGGAAGGAGAGAATTTTAAGAGAGAATTAAGTTCCTCCGGGTTCTCTGATTTCTGTTGCTTTAGAAAACTATATGCAGAAAGTCAGCAAATTAGTGGATATAATGGTTTTAAAACAAATAAAAAAAATTTTAGATATAATCACATGTAAATTATAAGTAACGTGAAAAACAGATGGTATAGTGAAAGATTATACAATGGTAGCCCAAGACAGACCCTAACATTTGAGGGATAGTTTTAAAAAAGAAAAACTCAACCAAACACAAAAACCCAGGGTAAAGGAAAGTTCAAAGAATGTTTGGAGCTGGAAAGCTGACTCTGCAGTGGAGGACCTATGTTCAATTCCCAGCACCCATGTTGCACAGCACCTATAATTCCAGGTCCAGAGGATCCAATGCCCTCTTCTGGTCTCTGCAGGTACCTGCAAATGTGGCATTTACACACATTGGCGCGCGCGCGCACACACACACACACACACAGACACAGACACAAATATAAATAAGTCTTTTTTTTTTAAAGTATTGGGTCCTAAAAGCCAAAAGAAAGCATTTTGAGGAAGAGATCATAAAGATCAAATATTAAGCATAGGCCTCAGAGATAATCATTAAAAATGGCTCTTTATTGTGATCAATGATGCCCTAAGCAAGAGTTGTGACACGTCATGATACACAGTACGATGCTGAGAACGGAGGAGGGAGGCACTCCTGAGGAGTAAGCTGAGAAGATGCATCACTTCTTCAAGAGGCCGACATGAAGGCCGGGAGGTTCTCAGTAAAGGTACAGGGAGCTTCAAAAGAGTAGAGTCATTTCCAAGATGGAAATTAAGCTTTTATTACTAAATCAAAGAGAACAGTCCGGTTTATAGGCAAAAGTGAAAAACAAGTGGACAACTTCATAAAATTAACAAGGTCATCATCTGCATGCCATGTGGTTAATTGCTAAGAAAAACCAGGCAGTGATTACACTTACAAGGGTGAGCTCCTACTTCTGCTACTGAGTAAGTACATCTTTGATCCTGAGCAGCTCACTCAGGCCCTCTGCACCCAGTTTCCCCATCAAGACAAAGGCGGTGACAGCCGACCTTCTACCACAGGCTTCATGAGACTCGAGCAAGCACAGCACACACACTCCTAGCACAGCACTCGTTTCTAGAAAGATCGGAAACTGTCTTCATTGAAAAATCTCATGTAAAAATGACAGTGTTTAAATAACTTCAGCAGTTACCTATTTCAGCTGGGCATGGTGATGTATGCCTATCATTCCCTCCACGGGGGAAGCTGAGACAGTGGGTCACCAGGGCAAGCTGGGCTACAATGTGAGACCTTATCTCAAGCCAGGAAAACAAAACAGAATGGCACTGTGTTTCCCAGTTCCGGGATCAAACCCACTGCCTTGTTCACTCCCTCTCTTGCTAGCTCCACCCCTATCCCCAGCACTTCAGTTGTTCAAAGGCAGGAATAGTTACCCAGTTATGATAAGTCCTAATGGAATGCTGCCCTAACAGGTTCATAATTCTCTTCAGTAAATAGGTTACTATTTGTCCACACAGAAGTAAAGACACTGATGATAAACAGATTATAAACAGCATATGTTCATATAATACAACTCAGAAAGTAGAAATCAAGTGCTCAATTGTAATTTCAAATCGGAAGGAATCTTTCTCTTCAGTGGCATTGAGATACACCTCTCATTAATTTCCGTAACCAAGTGTACACGGCAGAGACTTGTTCATCTTTGTGTCAAAATGAATTAAACATAACTCTGAATAGTAATGTGTTGTAATGTTGTCTCCCTTTTTAATTTACATGTGCAGTGGTCTTTAATGATATAGTATATAATTCTTCCAGCCAATCCAGAGACGGAAAGATTCAATTATTCCAGAGATCCATAACCAGCTACCTATTTCCCTTATATATCAGAATTTCATTACTGTGAGAACAGATACAAAGTCAGTATACAGTAAAATGGTATGATCGATAATGTTGCCCAGGGAACTGAGAGCAAAGCATAGAAATACATTAAATTCCATTACATAGTGTCTCATTACTGAGAGGAGTGCTGTCACCTTTCATACAAAACAAGAGCCCTGTCCTTTAATTTAGCAGGGAAAACAAACATCCGTAAAGCTCTAAAGTAAAATGATGAAAATGTAAACCCACAATTAAGGCATGAGTAAATTAATTGAATTAATATGCTAATTTAAGAAAATGTCGAGTCTGCAAATTGGTACATGGAGCAAATGTACACGGGATCCAAATTTACATTCAGAAATGTCACATACAGACTTTTAATTTAGTGGTAGTGTACCTAGCAAAGTCCTTAGGACGTTTTCCCTAAAAGTCTGTTCAGGAAAAAAAAAAAAAGATTAACTGTTGCTATTAATGTGCAGTCATATACCTTCCCTGCACACCTTCATTGTCTCTTCCCACCTCCTCTAAACTTCAAGAATAAGTCACTAGGTAGTCAGAAATACCAGAAAGCACAAAACTGAGGCTTGCCTTTGAGGATATTTAACAGACATTAAGACTACACTATTTGGAGCTTACTGCTAAAAATGACTAATTTGTGGCATCAAAGTGAGAAAGGAATCCACTTTTTCCTGTGCTTAGTAAATTCTCATTATCGCTATCTAAAATTATAGTGAATATGTATATAGTAAAGATGACTACTATATAAAACATGTATAGTAATAATCCAGGAGGGAGAATACAATAACTAATGAGTATCACAGAACTGGTACCGAAGCACTGGAAAGAAAACAAAAGTGTGACGTTAAAGATTAAACAATAGTCTCAGGAAATCACCCATCAAACCCATCTCATGTATTGTGTGACGTCACATGGCAAGTTAACAGCTATTCCAGACGCTGAAAATGTTGCTTCTCAATTAGTAAAAAGTCAAAACACACAGAAGCAAAACTGCATGATGCTGTTTGATGGAGAGAAAATGACACCCTGTGTTGAAATGAACGGTCATGTAGTAGGGTAGAGATGGTGTCTTTGTTATCCCACCCACCCCCAAAATCTGGCACTGGAACAGTGAACACAAAGAAATGAAGGAGTTACCCCCAACTCAGGGCTGAGCTCTGGGTTTGTACCAATCACAGTCTAGCTACCACTGCTCCTTTTGTGGTTGGGTTAGAACCTTTACAAAGGCGTGATTATTTGCTTGAACCAACAACCACCTGGGCTCGACATGCCATGAAAAGCCATTTTTAAACAACTTCGTATGACTTTCCTACCTGGGGCAGCCCCATATAACACACACACACGACACCACTGCCTATGAATGTCACTAAACTTGTACATTCCAGTACATACACTTTTTTCCCTCTTCACAAGATGGCACTGAGCCACCTGAAACAATATAAGTATTTCTAAAAAATGCGACCTTCTACGTAAATTACACATCTCCCACTTTAGTTGGCAAAAGATAATCATAAAGGACAAAGCTGCACCATGGACACTAAACCCGGACCCTTCCCTGGGTCGTATTTTTCTACTGGAGTCTTTCCTATCTGTAATGCTGTGGTATATCTGTAAAGGTACAGGCAGCCGGGCCCCAAGTTCCTTTCCGAAGTGGACCCCGCTGCTACCCCCTGCCTGATCCTCCACTTAACACACAGGCTTCCCTTTCTGAAGTCAGGGAGTGGGGAGGGGACGTCTCCACGGAAG
>CABHPH010135917.1:0-40109 GCA_902168325.1 Peromyscus nudipes | reverse complement strand
ACACACACACAAATAATATTTGCATCTAACACAGAGGCAGGCTGTGAGCATGGAGCAGGGGGAATGCAGAATCACTGTCAGGGACATGTCATGGCTGTGTTCTCTCTACTTCTCAGACTCCATGAAGAAGTGGCTGACAGTCCATAGAGAGGCTGCTGCAGCAGCCTGGCCTGGCAACCAGCAGTGACTGCTGAATCCTCTGCCTCCTGCTGAAGTTAGAGCCAATGGTGGACCCTGTGTGGAAATGAACTTGGAGAGGCAGAGACAAGAAAAGAGTGAGACTTCCCATTATCTCAGTCTAACCAGCATTAGTAGAGCAAGTATGTTCTATGTATTGCTCTATCTATCATTTCATATGACTATGTTTATGTGAATGTATATTGAAAGAACATTTATCTAGCAAAATACATATGCAAGAAATTTTTTATTATTTCTCTTTTTCTTTTTATTTCTTATTTTATACTTTAATTAATTTTCCATGTTAGTCATGGATTCCCCTGTCCTCCCTCCTTCCGCCCTCCCCCCCCCCCCCCCCCCCCCCCCCCCCCGCCCCCCCACCTGTCCAGCCCCCATTCCCATCTCCTCCAGGGCAAGGACTCCCCTGGGGATTCAGCTCAGCCTGGTAGATTCAGTCTAGGCAGGTCCAGTCCCCTCCTACCTTCACCCAGGCTGAGCAAAGTGTCCCAGCATAGGCTCCAGGCTCCAAACTGCCAGTTCATTCACTAAGGACAGGCTCTGGTCCCACTGCCTGGGGGCCTCCCAAACTTTTCAAGCTAGTCAACTGTCTCACTTATCCAGAGGGCCTGATCCAGTTGGGGGCTCCTCAGCTATTGGTTCATAGTTCATGTGTTTCAAATAGTTTAGCTATTTGTCCCTGTGCTTTTTCCAATCATGGATGGAGACTATGCATTTTTCAATTACAATCTGGTACCATATTATTTTAAAATCTACATTATTCAATGAATATGAAAATGGAGAGTGCATCTCATAATGTGTTATTATTAAAAGCAAATTCAAAATGATTCATAAGAATAACTTTATTCATTAACTTTCTTAATGTGTTCCCTTATTTGCTTTTGATTTTAATTGGTTTGTTTGTTTGTTTGTTTTGATCAGTGATTCACTATTTTTGTTAGTAGCAAAAAATTATCCTGAATATTTCAAGAACTTTTTGATAGAGGACAGTATTTTTCATCAAGAAAAATCATGACCATGAACCATGGTATCTTAATTCTGAGTTGTAATGGCTATAAACACAGGTGTGAATTCTTGCTTTTTTAAATGGCTTAATGTATGTAGCTTATCATTCGCAGATCTTTAGGCCAAGGGCACTTTCTCAGTACACTAGGCTTGTGCATATATCAGTAAGCAGCCACTAACTCCAAACAATACTTGGTTGCCTAGGAGACACCCATGGACATCAACACCTGGATGAGCAACTACACTGGACAGTCAGATTTCACCCTGGTGGGATTCTTCAGTCAATCCAAACACCCTGCCCTCCTTGCTATGGTCATATTTGTGATTTTCCTGATGGCCTTGTCTGGGAATGCCCTCCTGATCCTTCTGATACACTCTGACATCCGCCTCCACACACCCATGTACTTTTTCATCAGCCAGTTGTCCCTCATGGACATGATGTACATTTCTGTCACTGTGCCCAAGATGCTCATGGACCAGGTCCTTGGGAGCCACAAGATCTCAGCGGCTGCCTGTGGGATGCAGATGTTCCTGTACCTGACACTAGTAGGTTCAGAATTTTTCCTTTTGGCTGCAATGTCTTATGACCGCTATGTGGCCATCTGCCATCCACTCCGATATCCTGTCCTCATGAACCGCAGAGTGTGTCTCCTCCTGATGTCTGTCTGTTGGTTCCTGGGATCCATGGATGGCTTCATGCTTACTCCTGTCACCATGACCTTCCCATTCTGTGGATCCCATGAGATCCATCACTTCTTCTGTGAGGTCCCTGCTGTGACAAAGCTCTCCTGCTCAGACACCTGGCTCTATGAGACCCTCATGTACCTGTGCTGTGTGCTCATGCTTCTCATCCCCGTGACAGTCATTTCAAGCTCCTATTCATCCATCCTCCTCACTGTTCACAGGATGAACTCAGCAGAGGGCAGGAAGAAGGCCCTGGCCACCTGCTCCTCCCACATGACTGTGGTCATCCTCTTCTATGGTGCCGCTGTCTACACCTACATGCTCCCTGCCTCCTTCCACACGCCTGAGAAGGACATGGTTGTGTCTGTGTTTTACACAATACTCACCCCTCTGCTGAACCCACTAATCTACAGTCTTAGGAATAAGAATGTCACAGAGGCCCTGAAGAAACTGTTGGGTGTAGAACCCTCTTTCAAGAAACAGTAAAGTAAGTAATTTGGAATGAACAGTTTCTTCTCCTTATCTCTGCACTTCTCTTGATCTAGCTCTCATGCTGGTGTTATTCCTCATCCATCATGTCTCATTGCATAGTCAGCCCTTGGGAAGAATTTTTCTCTATTCTGAAAATTTCTTCATTGATATACTTCTTGTACATTTAACATCTTCATTTGCATCCTTTCAATGCTACATTTTATGAATTGATAGTGGCTGTTTAATTTTGTGTGACAACAGTCTTATCACTCCAACGGTATTATCATATTGAGAAATAAATGGTCCTATGATGCTCAACTGATAAAAGATAAAGTAATTTGGAAGAAGAGTGGCTAAACAGAAGTGAATGGAGATAAATGGCATATTGAATTAATTCTGTGTGTTTTCCTTATAATTTATGTATATTTCAAATATTATAAAAATAAAGAACAAGATACAATTTTATCCTTTCAGTTTCTTTGTGTGGTATAATAAATATAGTGGTCCAAAGAAATTAAAATCTGGGGAGTACAAGTGGCCCAGAGTGTTTCAAATTGTCAGCATAGCTGTATTAGCATGTTAATGTACTCATGTATGCCTCAAAAACCAAACACAGCTCTCACTTCAAGGGAATGAGGTATAGCTTATCCTTGAACCTAATGTGAGTGAACATGGCCCAGGAACATGGACTCAGGTTGTCCCCAATGACATGGTCCAAAGTTTCATGGAAAGTTACAAAGCACACACAAGTCATGAGTCATAACTCAAGGCATTTTTCAACTATACTTGTAGAGATATCAGGGGTTCATGTTGTAGCAAAGTGGGAAAATATGTGCTATGATTCTCAGATGCTGTCTGGTGACATGGAAAGCTTCTACTTTGAGTAAGCCATTCTGATAATCAATACATCCCAGAAGATTTCACCTGATCGATACAGGGATGTTGGCTCAGAAAGTGTAGATGGCAATGAATGACTCCTACGGGTTCTCTGGACAGTTGGGATCATTTGGCTTTATACCTCAATGTTCTAACACTACATAAGAACTCCATGGGTGTTCTAATCAGTTTGCCAACCTTGTAGAATTTATTTTTGTTTTCAATTGTATGTTTGTTGAGGAATATTATTTTAAGGTGTGTTCTGTTTATGTTATATTTATTTAACTCTGTGAAGCTGTGTTGCTGTGCCTGTCTGAAACACCTGCTGGCCTCATAAAGAGCTGAATGGCCAAGAGTGAGGCAGGAGAAAGGAAACATGTGGCTAACAGGCACAGGGAATATATATAGAAGGAGAAATCTGGGGTGAAGAGGAAGGAGCAAGAGAGGAAGGAAGAGGACCTTAGGGGCCAGCCACCCAGCTACACAGCCAGCTACAGAGTAAGAATAAGGGTAAGATTTACAGAAGTAAGAGAATGGGAAAAGCCAAGAGGCAAAAGGTAGATGGGATAATTTAAAGTTAAGGAAAGCTGGCAAGAAACCAGACAAGCTAAGGCTGGGCATTTATAATTAAGAATATGCCCCTTTGTGTGATTTATTTGGGAGCTGGGTGGTGACCCCCCCAAAAGAGTTGATTGTATTCTGTTGGTTTGTTTTTTGTTTGTTTGGTTTTGTTAATCTTTAACAAGTCTATGCTTTTGTCCTCTGGGAACTTTAGTGTGGTGTCCCCTATTGACCAAGCTTCACATTCCCTGCATGAAGAGGCCATGTGTTCTCTTATGACCTGTGGTGAGGAAGCTCATTCCTAGGAATCAGGACAATCAGGGCAGCAGTCTTTAGAAGAGAGAGGTAGCGACTGCAGCCATTCTGGTCTGGAACAGATTTGGTCCCACTCTCTGTATCTCACACAACATTTACATGTAACATGTTACAGGAATGTTATACATGAAGTTAAATTATCAAGAATACAGTAAGGAAAGTAAAAGTAGCAAATGAGAGAAGTGGGTTTCTTAATTGACAAAAACTAAAATCATCTTTCAATCAGGCTTCCTGTATGTTTCTCCTCTGCCATTTAGTTATTTGTACTCTATGAATTATTTTATTTGATGATTAGAATATTTAAAATAATTTAATTTCTCATAAGTCTGTTTTTTTGGCCTGTCTGATTTCATAGCTGTAATTTCATAGGGAGTGACTAGTTCTAATTTTAAGAAAGATTGTTCTTCAGTTTCTAAATGTTTGTAACTCTTATATATAGGTGATATTTTGATTTGTTTTGTTACACTAATTTTAAATCAGATTGATGATTTGGGAGATAAATATAAATCTACCTTGTAGAAGAAACCAGACAACAACAACATGATAATATTTTGACTTCTTTCACTAAGGAAATGTCTTTTCCCCATGTACCAATATTTTTGTGGATAAGAATAGAAAGAAGAAGCCAAATTCACAAAAAGTAGGAATTCCATACGTTATTGTGGACATAACTAAATTTTTTATGTCACAATCAGAAAGTGAAATGCTGTGTTTAAAGTGATGTATTGTTCCTTTGTAATACTTCCCACCTCCAGAACCAGTCATTGTCTTGAGGTCTCTTCTCAATGCAAACCTCATTTCTGAAGGGTAATTACATGTCAGCTCCTTTCCTGAAGCGGCCACTACTGTTCCTTTCTTATATCTAACAATTTCACCTAAACATATCATCAATTCTACACCCACACCATCCTGGGTTCATCACTCTCATGTCTCACTGTGGAGGACAAAGGAGTCCAGTAGATAGAGGCTATTGTAAGTCTATCAAGAAATTCTAGTGGATTTCAATTGGATATCTAGAAACATCATGTGTTCTGGCTCCTCCAGGTTCCCTGCCTAGGTCTCGTGATGCTAATAGTGCTTCTCATGCACTTTTGGGCTGTTTAAGATAAGTTGGAGGCCAGATTCAGTGAAGAATTCAGATCTGTCATTGTGCCAATTTCATATCATCTGTGTAATTTCTCAAACGCTAACTGAGAAAGATACCTGATGTTAACTTCTGGCAGCCACATGCACAGGAAAACATGCACACATACAGCCACACATACATGTGTACCCACAATTATGCAAACACACATACATAATATATACACACATATATTGCACATACACAAATAATAGAAATAAACCACATCTCCTATGTGACCACTTCTTACTATTTACCTGCAGGCCTTGAAGTCATCACACCACAGAGTTTTGTGTGCTTCAATGCTGATCACAGTGCTGGTCATAGTAGGTACGTTATGGGCCCATCCTAGTCTGTTTAGCCACAGGGCAATGCATAATATAGAAAACTGGATCTATACACAATGTAATTTTTTTCAGCCATAAATAAGAACAGAGTTATGTGCTGTTTGAAAATATTACATACAGCATGTTATCTAAATTGCTATAGCTTTGAAATAAAAAAATATGCTCTTTATGAATATGCTTCTGTCCATTCTACATGTATACCTAAGCTTTATAGGGTTTGAGTTTTGCTAACAAGAATTTTAATGTGTAAATTAAATTAACATGAAAGTTATACACTAAAATCTTTATTGAAACATGAGTTTGCAATAATTTCAATAGCTGCTACTAAATCATATTAATGTGTGGTCTCAGATGCAAGTTAAATTCCCAAATTGAAGTGGGGTATGTACCTTTAAACTCAAACTCAAATTTCCTGTAGAAGACCAAAGCAAAAAAATGAAAATAAATCTGTATTTGTCATTACAAAATAAAAATACCAAACATTTAAGTCATCCTTTAAAAATGAAAGGTCAATAGGAATTATGAAAATATATATTACCATAAGTGTAATAACTAAAGTTAATATGTGTATGTGAGAACTAGTTTATAAGAAATAAAAGTCAATATTAAGACACAGAAAAGAACCTAAAAAGGATAATCATTACAGACAGATCAAAAGTCACAAATAAATGCCTGAAATGGTAGGAATGGTACAGTGGTGTGACACTGTAACTCTGATGATGGCAAGGGTATTTTTGAGTTATTTTCCCAGTTATATGAAATTACACAAAAACAATTTAGCATTGAGCTCAGAATATTTTCTATGAAATTCAAGATGTGGTGGTGCCTGTCTTTAATGTCAGTACTCAGGAGGCAGAGGCAAGGGATTCTCTGTGAGTTTAAGGACAACCTGGTCTACATAGGGACTTCCAGGTATACTCAGAAAGGTTTGATTTCAAAAAACAAAACCAAAGCAAGACAGAGAATATTAAATTGGGGCAATATTTTTTCTTTTTAAATTAACAATGTTCATACAAGTGTCTACTGTCTGCTGACCACACCACTCTCTCCTGTTAGTCCCCTCTGTCCCTTGGACCATTTCACTTCTACCTATGTGTCATCTATACACACATGATTGATGTGTCTGTATACAATTCAGGGACCACAAATGACTTAAAAACATGTGATATTTGTGTTTCTGAGTCTGGCTTAATTCACTTAACATGGTTATCTCAAGTTGAGTCCATTTGTTCTGCAAGTAACATAAGTTTGTTCCTATTTATGGCTGAAATAAAAATCCCATTGTGTACCCACCACATTTGCTTTATCCATCCCTCTGTTGGGTACCTAGGTTGGTCCCATAACTATTTAGTCTTTGTGAACAGCACCACAGTAGACAATGATGTGCTCTCACCTGTGTGACACACTGACTAGGAATCCTTCATGTAATACTGAGAAATGGAAAAGCCGGTCACATGGTAGATCAGTTTTTAGTTCTGTTCTCTCTCTCTCTCTCTGTGTGTGTGTGTGTGTGTGTGTGTGTGTGTGTGTTTGTGTTTGTATGTGTTGAGGTGCACATATATGTAGGCACATGTGTAGGTGTGTGCTTATGCATTTAGTGTCTAGAAGTTGACGTGTCTTTCTCAGTTGCTCTACCCTCATATATTGAGGTACAGTCTTTCACTTGAACCTCTAGCTTGATGATCAAGCTACTCACTAACCAACTTGTTCTTGGCCCTGTCTCTATCTCCTGGCCACTAGGATTACAGGTGGGCCACCATGCTGTTGTAGTTGGAATGTGAAATGTCCCTGATAGGCTATGTGGTTTGATAGCCTGGCCTCACTTCCTATGTGAACTCTTTCCAGAAGGCTGATGCAGTGTGACAGGGCAGCCTCATGCTCTGGCCACCAAGATGTCCCTGCAGCGATGGAATTTATCCACTCTGGAACTGTGAGCCAAAGTAAACCCTTTCTGCCACAGGTTTCTTTTGTCAGGGTATTCTATACAGCAACAGGAAAAGAAACTCAGAAAGTGTCCATCAGGCATTTGCACGAGGGCCGAGGATCAGAACTTCGGATTCTCATGCATTTGCAGCAAGCTCTTTACCTGTTAAGCCATCTTCTCAGGCTCTCTAGAGCAATCTCCACACACCTCAAAATCCACAGGCACTTGGTCTCCAAATACAAGCAGAGTGGGTCCCTCAACACTAACCTTCAGATAGCTCTGTGCTTTCCCTTCCTTCCAGTCACACATGCTGCTTCTGTGACTTCCCCCATGCAGATGGCTGGATCTTTGGCTCTTCCCCCCACCCCCGTGGGTTGTGGGCTTTCCCTCTACCCCCTCCTCAGGCTGCTCAAGTGCAATCAGCAGCTGTGCTCAACTGGGCTGTGCACTGCCTGTGTCCTCTACTCAGATGTGCTACACAGCTGCAGCCAGCCTCACACTTCGCCAGCAGCAGCAGCAGATCTGGTGAGACAATTGAGAATTCTTAAAGGGGGGAATTAGTTTTCCAAAAGAGATATTTTTCCCATGTTAAAAAATGGAGGACACTATTATGATGGAGGCAGTTAGGTCTCTGGATGATTGCACAATGGATGGTTTAAAATGGAACAATTAAATGGATAATCAACTTAGCTGGGATTGACATGATGTTATTTATCATTTTGGTAATTCTTGTTTGATGCTAAAAAGTTGGCTAATATGAGTGCTACGATACAGGCCTTAGAAAAAGTTACTAGAGAAAATATTGCCATTTTGACTGGTAAGTTACCAGCCTTAGGAAAACATACTAAAACAGATAATAGAGATTTTCAGACAAAGACAGAGAAATTTAAAGGAGAACCAACCTCATCATTACATTATAAAATTAGAGAGGAACAGCCTAAAGTTATCAAACAAACAACCTTAATTTATCTAGTCACCTTATGGGAACAACTGCCAAATGACAGACATCCCCAAGACTATGTAAGAATTGACTAGTTTCCTGTGGAAATGTTAGATTTGAGGAAATTTAAGGAAGCAATAGTTTCTTTTTTTAAAAAAGATTTATTTATTATATATACAGTGTTCGGTCTGCACTTATCCCTGCAGGCCAGAAGAGGGCTCCAGATCTCATTCTAGATGGTTGTAAGCCACCATGTGGTTGCTGGGAATTGAACTCAAGACCTCTGGAAGAACAGCCAGTGCCCTTAACCTCTGAGCCATCTCTCCAGCCCGGAAGCAATAGTTTCATATGGTATGCATTCACCTTTTGTGAAGCAGATATTAAATTTGTGATCAACTTGTAACACAATTGTCCCACAAGATTGGGAAGACTTGGTTACAGCAGTATTGGAACCTGATCCTCAATTACAGTGGAGGACCTGGTGGAAAGATGAGGCTAGGACTACTGAACAACAAACTAGGGTTAAAGGTTTTGAAATTTCCAAAAACCTACTTCTTGGAGAAGGTGATAATGCTGATGCACAAAGACAATTTCTATATGATGACCATACCTTGGCTTTATGCCATGCAGCAGATTTGAATGCTTGGGACAGAACTGAAAAAGTTGGAAAGAGAACTGAGTCATTTACTAAAGATACATAGAGCCCAAAAGAAAGCATCATTGATTTTTTCCAAAGATTGAATTCAGCTGTAAACAGAATGATACCAAATTCAGAAGCCAGACAAATAATAATTGAATCTTTGACTTTTGAAAATGCTAATTCACAATTCAAATGGTAATTAAACTTTTAAAGGAAAGGTCAGCACCCATGGAGGGATGGATCTGAGGTACAGTCAATATTGACTCTCATAACCATGATGATGCTTGGATAGGAGAAGTGATTTCCAGAGGCTTGATGAAAAGTCAAAACATCAGGTGTTTTAATTGTGCCAAACAAGGCCACCTAAAAAAGGGATTGTAGTCAGGGAATTCCTAGAAACAATGTTTCTTCTATTCCAAACAGAAGGTCTTTGCCTTCTGGAAAATGCAGAAGGTGTGGCAAATGCCAACAATGGACCAGTGAATGCAGATCAAAAAAGGACAGACACGGCACCCTTTCGCCATCAGGAAATGCCTTAGGAGGCCTCTTGCAGGCCCCCATGACAAATTTAGTTTAGTCATTACATGTCACAGTGGGGGAAGGGGGAAGCTCCTCCCTAAAGCAATGAAAAGACCTAATGACTATTGTAAAAAATATTAATAATGCTCTGGATGATAAAACTGCTTTAAAGGTAAAACAAAAATTTCAGAAGAAACCATAAAGCAAATATTTTGCCAAACTTCTATAAATGATTAAAGACCAAAGCTAAAAATATGAATAAATGATATCGTAATCAAAGGTCTCATAGACACAGGGGCAGATGTAACAATAATTGCACCAGAACCTTAGCATCCAAATTGGCCTCTTCAGGAGGTAAATGTTCAGCTTTTAAGGATTGGAATTTTTCTCAGGTAAAACAAAGCACGAGATGGGTCTAATGTATAGGACCAGAAGGACAGAGAGGAGAATTGAAGCCATATGTGGCTAATATAGCAATGAATTTATGGGGATGTGATTTGTTACAGCAGTGGAATACCCAGATTAACATTCCTCCAATCTCAGAAGCAAACCATAAACTAACATATATTTTTGGGAAAATATTAAAAGGTATTATAAAGAACAGTCACTGACCATTTAGGTTGTACAAACACAGGGCACAACAGTTGTTAATCTTTAAAAGGTATCTACGGCCCTACCTTTAAAATGGTTCATTGACAAACCTGTCTGGGTGGAACAATGGCCTTTGACACCAGAATATTGCAGGCCTTGGAACAGCTGGTACAGGAACAGCCAAATGCTCAACATAATGAAGAGTCGACCAGTCCTTGTAATTCTCCAATATTTATGATTAAAAAAATCTGAAAACTGGAGAATGGTAATAGATCCAAGAGTTATTAATAAGGTGATTCAGTCAATTGGCTTTTTACAGCCTGGAATTCCCCTGCCTTCTCTATTACCTAAAGGATTGTCTGTTATAGTTATTGATTTAAAAGACTGTTTCTTCACTATACCTTTACAAGTAAAGGATAGAGAAAAATTTGCCTTCATGTTGCCAACTTATAATAATCCTCAGCCTGTTAGGAGATATCAATGGAAGGTTCTCCCACAAGGAATGTTAAACTGACATACCCGGTGCTAATATTTTGTAAATGATTTGTGTACAGTTTCCTCATTCTATAATTACCATTATATGGACAACATCTTACTAGCTGATTCAAATGTAGATATCTAGAGAAAATGTTTGAAGAGGTAAAGAAAATTTGGCCTTATTGCCGATTACAAATTGCTCCTGAAAAATCACAAAGAGGAAATTCTATTATCTACCTAGGATATAAAATAGATTTACAAAAAATTCAACCCCAAAAGGTACAAATCAGAAGAGATCAATTGTAGACTATTAAGGACTTTCATAAATTGCTGGAAGACATTAACTAGCTATGACCCACAATTCAATTAACAACTCAAGAACTGAGTAATTTATTTCAAACCTTACAAGGTGATAAAGACTTAAAAAGTCCAAGGAAATTACCACCTGAAGCTGAGAGAGAATTGACTCTGGTAGAAAAGAAATTACAGGAGGCACATTTGGATCATTTGGATCCAGAGCTTGATTGCATTCTGGTTATTTTACCTTCTATGAATCTCCCTAAAGGAATTTTAATGCAGAGAGAAGAAAATATCTTTGAATGTATATTTTTACCACACAAACAGAGTAAAAAATGAAAAACCTATGTATAAATGGTTTCTGAGTTGATTCTGAAAGGAAAATTGAGACATTGTCAATTAGCAGGAATTGACCCAGTAGAAACTGTAGTACCTTTTACTAATGCTAAAATTTCCTTTTTATGGGCAGAAAATGAACATTGGCAAAGAACTTGCAGTAATTTGGGGGGAGAGATAAACAACAAATATCCCAAAATCAAGAGAATTCAGTTTATAATGAGAACTAACTAGATCCTTCTTCACATTGTATGAGGAACACCAATTTCTGGGATCCCTACATTATACTGATGTAAACAGATCAGGAAAGGCAGGTTGTAAATCAGGAAATTTGAATAAAGTGGCTCAAAGCCCTTTTCTGTTCAAAAGTCAGAATTATATATTATTCTCATGGTATTATTAGATTTTCCAGAACCTCTTAATATAGTTACTGACTCTCAATATGTAGAAAGAGTTGTTTTACATATTGAAACTGCTGAATTTATCCCAGGAGATACAGAATTGACTTTGTTATTTATTCAGTTACAAGAAATAATCAGAAATAGAAATCATCCTTTATGCATAACATTTATAAGATCCCATATGGGTCTACCATGTCCTCTAGCACAAGGCAATTATGAAATTTATCAACTATTTGTAGGAAATGTGCTAGAAACCTCAGAATTTCGCAAAAAATGCCATGTCAATTGCAAGGGTTTGAAAAAAGATTTTTCCATCACTTGGCAATAAGCCAAGGAAATTATAAGGAAATGTCCTACTTGTTCATTGTATAACCAAACTCCACTACCTGCAGAAAGTAACCCAAAGGGTTCTCAAAGAGATGTGGCAAATGGACATGTTTCATTTTGTAGAGTTTGGAAAATTAAAATATGTATGTCACACCATAGATATATATTCAGGATTTCAATGGGCAATTGCTTTGAGTTCTGAAAAGGCTGATTCTCTAATCACACATTTGTTAGAAGTTATGGCCATCATGGGGATACTTGTACACATTAAGGCTGACAATGCTCCAGCATATGTCTCTAGTAAAATGAAACAGTTTTCTGCATATTACAACATCAAGCATATTACAGATATACCACACAATCCTACAGGGCAAGTAGTTATAGAAAGATCTAATCCAGCTCTAAAAGATATGCTTCATAAGCAGAAAGGATAATAAAGACCTTCAGAAACAGATTACATAATGCTTTGTTAACTTTAAAGTTTCTAAATGCTAATGAGAAAGGAATGACAGCTGTGGAGAGATATTGAATAACAGAAAGAAAAAAAAACACTGAATTAAATAAGCCTGTCTACTCTAAAGATGTGTTGACCTCAGAACGGAAATCAGGATATGTGTTACATTGGATGTAGCTGGAGGCTTTTTTTGCATCCTGCCCAGTTCTGCAGCTGCTTATGAAATAATCATTCAGAGGCTTAATATTTCTTATAAATGCTTGGCCTATTGCTCAGGTTTATTATTAACTAGCTCATATAAATTAAATTAACCTATTCCTATAAATCTACATTTTGTCACACGGCTGTGGCATTACCAGTCTGCTGGCTTCTTGCTCCATGGGTGGCTGGATGGCATCTGCTCAACTCCATCCTTCTCCTGTATCTCTGCTTGGTGTTCCTGCCTGTCTCTCTCCTGCCTTGCCATAGGTCAAAGCAGCTTTATTTATTAACCTATGGGAGCAACACATATTCACAGTGTACAAAAAGGCATCCCACACCGGTTAGGGAAGAGGTTTTGCTTTTGTCTCCACAGGAGAAGAAAAGCTATGGAAATCACCAAAATTGATAAAGATTATATTTGAATAACAGAGACCTCTTGATTACAAGAGGCAATAGTTCATCAACCAGTATGATCAATTAATCTAAACTAATGTATAAGACCAACATGCTTTTCATTTAATCAGATATAACTTGCCAAAAGGGAACCTCCTCAAAGTTAGGGTTGGGGCAGGGTTTTGTTTTTGTCTCTCTAGGAGAATAGAGGCATCCAGCTAAGGAATCCAAAGACCACTGGACAAATGAGACATCTGAAGAAAAAGTACAAATTACCCAGAGATAATGCCCACCTCAAAAGATTAAATTGGCCTATTGGTATATCATATTTCCAACAGGATAAAATTTCATAAATCTTTTCATATGTTTGTTACTGCTATTCCCTACAGACACTTAATGCAAATGATTTTTTTTTTTTGGTTTTTCGAGACAGGGTTTCTCTGTGTAGCTTTGCGCCTTTCCTGGAGCTCACTTGATAGCCCAGGCTGGCCTCGAACTCACAGAGATCCGCCTGGCTCTGCCTCCCGAGTGCTGGGATTAAAGGCATGCGTCACCAACGCCCGGCTAACAGGGAGATACCATGATCAAGCAAATGATCTTTTTGTAGTTCCAGTTCAATTAAAAATTAAAGCTGTCTTTGGAGTTGGAGTGTGGCTCTCTCCTTCACTAAACACAAGCATGATTGTTAATAGGAAAATCCAAAATCTCTGTCCCATGTCAGAAGAGTCATCTGATAGGGGACAGAAGTAAAGCCAAAATGAAGGGACTATTCTATAGCCCCTAATATCATAATCCTTTGATTTTATTTTGCTTCTTTAAAACTCTTGTTAAGGTATAAACATTATCTCAAAATTTATAAAATTAGTATATATAAATATATATATTAAACTTTTTGTTATGATATTAATAGTCATATAGAGTACTAATTCTAGAAAAAGGCTCCATCTAGCTTCCTATACATGATTTCAGGTTTGAGTCTCTATCAGGTAACCAAGAATTAAGTTTTTGTACTCTGGATGTACATAACAAATTATGTTCTTTTAATCTCTTTAAGATCTGCTGCATATGACATTTAAAATGTTTAAGTTTTCTGCAGTGAACCATGAGCATGCCAACAATGACCTTTGAAGTCTCCAAAAGGAGGATGGAGCCCCACAATGATTACACCAGGACTATGGTAATGCCACTAGGCTGACAAACACCACCTAAAGATCTGCTTTGGACTACAAAATACTCAGGACAATTTCAAGGTGACTGGATGAGATGGTCCAGGGTCATAAACTATTCTAGCCTGGACTTGACATAAGCCCCCTGCACTTTCCCATTACACAGAGACTGAACAACAAATGATATAGCTCGTTCTCCTAGGACTTGCCAAGTATCCCATTTTTTTCAGGGATCCTAAAGATGCTGTTGCCCTCAGACATCAAGATGTAATTTTAAGAACATGATGGTGGGCAGTGGTGGCACATGCCTTTAATCCCAACACTTGGGAGGCAGAGGCAGGTGGATCTTAGTGAATTTGAGGCCAGCCTGGTCTCCAAAGTGAGTTCCAGGACAGCCAGGACTGTTACACAGAGAAATCCTGTCTTGAAAAAAAAAAAAAAACGATGCCCACATTCCCAATAGGTGGGGTTGGCAGTTTTTGATTGTTCAGTGGTTTATGGATATTTGTCATCATTTAGGGGGGTTAGTTACAAGTTGTTATTGGTAATGATCAGGAAAAACGCTGAACAAAGGAGATTAGATTCTGGGATCTTTTTCTGAAAGGAAAAAGGGTGGGATATAAAAATGACAGGGTGAAAGGGTAGATTAGTGAATCTACTTCCAAACCAAAAAAGCAACTACTAGTTTTAAATAGTTTATATTGGTTTGGATTTTTGTATATTGATACAAATTTGAGGTTATTTTTCTTACACTGCATATATGTTTCTACTCTTGTTTAAGGTGTTTTTGTATATTGACACAAATTTAAGGTTATTTTGGTTAGAACATACTGTACATACATTTCTACTCTTTTTCAAGGTATTATACCATTTAACAATGTAATGTAAATTTCTAGTCCTTGAAAGTTATTATTACAAACTATTTAGAATAATAAAAATATAGGTCAGTAGTTAGTTACCTATTACAATCACACTTGTAGTCATATTAGGTATGTTTTCAAGGACAGGGATATATTTTAGATAGATAGGTGGTCTTCAAATACTTCAGAGACCTACAGAATATGGAAATTAAGATGTTCTAATAACATAATGTTTTGGGGTTTTTTTGTTTTTTGCATTTTTTATGACAATGAGACATGTCTGCTCCTGGCAGCACCAATCTACTTCAGAGAAGATGATGAGCATTGAAGAATCTCCATATGAAGTTTACTTTCTTTGTGGCAAAAGTTAGCCAATGTGCAAGAAAGTACCTTTGCCTTGACTGCTGACAGTATGCTGTTCAATTTGGACAAGTTGGACATAAAAGAAAGTGACTGCCGAACCTTGTCAAAATAAAGTGGGACAGTCTGTTGCTGGAGAATTTCTCTCCAGCTCCCAAGTCCCGCCAGTCCTGGAACCCACTCATAAAATAAACACACAGATGCTTACATTATTTAAACTACTTGGCCATTAGCTCAGGCCTATCATTGTCTAGTTCTTACTCTTATATTTAGCCCATTTCTATTAATCTCTACTTTGCCACGTGGCTCGTGGTTTACCGGTACTTTACATCTTCCTTGTCCTGGCTGCAGCTCCAGGCAGTCTCCTCTATCCTTCCTCCTTCCTCAATTCTCCTCTCTGTTAGTCCCGCCTATATTTCCTTTCTGGCTACCGGCCAATCAGTGTTTATTGATACAAAGCGATATCCACAGCAACAGTCCTTCAAAAATCCTGCTTCACAGAAAAGTCTGTCAGATATTCTAGGCCTGCAGACCAAAGATGGATGCTCCAGTGTTATAGAGGAACCTTGGGTGAATGTCCAGGCAGCCAGCTGATTCTGTCACTTCTTAGTTTTGGAAGTTGTTTGCTCTGGACTTCCTGTTTACTCAGGTAATATAATATCCTTCTCAGGTATTTGATGAAGTGAAAGACTAAATATTATTGTTATAATATTATTATATTATTGTTATTGTTATAGATTTCCTTGTTAACAAATTCAGAAAAGAAACTCACAAAAGAAGTGTAAGTGTATAAGGTTGAGAGACATAAACAGATAGTTTTGCATTGGTAATACAAGTCAGGATAGAAAGTAAATTAGGAATAACACTTTGGAAGCACCAAGATAAGATTGATAATGGAGTATTTTCTCTGAATTTTTCAAATGCTAATGTATTAAACACTTTTAATGTAATTGTTGCCTTATATATTTGTATATGTTATTGTACTTATTGTATATACTTTTTCTATGTTAGTTAAAACTTTCAGAATAGAGCAGGCCACCCAGGGATATCATCCAAACAGGGCTAACAAGTAACAATAAGACCAGGCACAAACCCTCATGTCAGGGCTTGACAAGGCAGCCCAGAAGGTGGAAAAGGGCCTAAAGAACAGGCAACTAAGATACCCCCATTCCCACTGCTAGGAGTCCCACAAAACACCAAGCTAACAAACATAACATATTTACAGAGGACCTACCACAGCCCCTTTCAGGCTCCAAGACTGTGGCTTCAGTCTTTGTGAGCCCCTATGATCCCTGCTTAGTTGGTTCTGTGAGCCCTGTTCTTCTGTTGTCCCTGAACCTCTGGCTCCTACAATTCTTCCTCCATATGTTTCCATGAGCTCCAAGGAGAGGGACCCAGTGAAGATCTCCAATCCAGGCTCTCTCTCCCCATAATGTTTGAAAGTGGGTCTCTGCAACTACTCCCCTCACCTGCCAGAGGAAGCCTCTGATGACGATTGGATATACTTTACTCACCAATCCATAATTATAACAGAATATCATTAGGAAACATTTTATTGATTTTTTTCTATTCTAAGTCTATGGGTTATTCAGCCTCAGGTTCCTGGTCATCCAGGCAGTGTTGAGCATGGGCTCCCTCTTGTGGTGTGGACCTCAAATTAGACCAGTCGTTGGTACTCCCACAAGTTCTGTGCCTCCATTACACCAGCACATCTTGCAGGCAGGATAAAATGCAGATCAAAGGTTTTGTGTCAGGGTTAGTGTCTCATTCCCACCATTGAAAGTTACCTGGTTACAGAAGATGGCCAGTTAAGGTTCCATATTCTCCAAAACTAGGAGTCATCACTAGGGTCACCCTCATAGAATCCTGGGAGTTTCTACTGCACTAGTTTTGCACACTGTCCCCCAAATGCCCTCTAATTCTAGTTGTCTCTCCCAGTAGTCTATCCCTCCACTGCCCCCCACCTCATCCCTCCTGTTCCCATTTCCACCTGCACCCAGTCTACCTACAATATATATTCAATTTCCCTGTCCTGGGAAAATCCATTCATCTCCCCTAGAGCTTCTCATGTTAATTAGCCTTTCTGTATTCTCTGGACTGCAGCATGATTACCAATTACTTAACAGCTAATGTCCACTTATAGTGAGAACATACCATGTTTGTTTTTCTGGGTCTGGGTTATCTCACTCAGGATACTTTTTTCTAGTTCCATCCATTTGCCCGCAATTTGATGTTGCCATTGATTTTAAATGCCGAGTGATACTCCATTGTGTAAATGTACCACATTTTATTTATCCATTGTTTGGTTGAGGGACATCAAGTTTTTTTTTCCAGTTTCTGACTATTATGAATAAAGTTGCTATGAACATAGTTGAGCAAGTTTCATTGTAAGATGGTATAGCCTTTGGGTATGTGCCCAAGAGTGCTATAGATGGGTCTTGATGTAGATTGATTCCTAATTTCCTCAAGAATCACCATATTGATTTACATAGTGACTGTACCAGTTTGCACTCCCACTAGCCATGGAGGAGTGTTCCCCTGCTTCACATCCTCACCACCATTAGCTGTCACTTGTGTTAATGATCTTAGCCATTCTGACACATATAAGATGGAATCTCAAAGCCTTTCTGATTTGCATTTCCCTGATGACCAAGGATGCTGAAAATTTCTTTAAAGTATTTCTCGACAATTGGAGATTCCTCTGTTGAGAATTCTCTCTAGATCTCTACCCCATTTTTTAATTGGATTATTTGGTTTGTTGGTATCTAGTTTCTTGAGTTCTTCATATTATGGAAATTAGCCCTCTTTTTGATGTGGAGATGATGAAAATATTCTTCCATTCTGTAGGCTGTCCTTTTGTCCAGTTGATAGTGTCCTTTGACTTACAGAAAATTTTGGTTAAATGAGGTCACATTTATTAAGGGTTGACCTTGATGTCTGTGCTATCTGTGTTCTGTTCAGGAAGTGGTCTCATGTGCAAATGTGTTCAAGGAGTTTATCACTGGTTTTTATGGGCCCACCTCAAAATTATTATGATTCTCAACCACCTTTCAAGATCATCGGATCTGGCCAGTAAGAGGAGTCCTCTCCCCATGTTCTTCCTGATCATTGAGACTGACTTGTGAGATGAGGAAGCTCCATGATGCACAGAACTTCTGAGTGTCACATGATCCTTAGGGTAAAGGGGCTTCATGTGTCACAGATTAGTTTTTCCACATTACATTCAATTTGCTTTTGGGGTAACATTCATCTGGAATGTATCTCTGAGAATTTAAAAGCTCCAAGTTAGATCCTTAGCCCATAGAGAAGACTGAAGTCTTAGTTCATACCTCAGGTAAAAATAAATCATCAAAATAAGTTTGATTTCCCTTTGGAAGCACTGGTTAGTGATAGTCTAGGGGAGTGATCCTACAGGCTGTGGTCCTTCTGGATAAAGCTCATTGTATGTCACCTGGATACATCATGACTCTGAAATGTGGCAGTTTCACTAGGAGTTATGATGGTTCTAATCACAGATGTGAATTCTGTTTTGAAATTTTCTTAAATTACAAGTAAATTATAAACCTCAGATCTGCAGGCACAGGGAATTTCCTGTTAGCACAGTCAGGTTGAGGCACACATCACTGAGCATTTATTTCCTAGGGCCACATGACACTAACCCCAAATATTCTTGGTTGCCTAGGAGACACCCATGAACATCATCCTCTGCATGAGCACTGGACAGTCAGATTTCACCCTGGTTGGATTCTTCAGTCAATCCAAACACCCTGCCCTGCTTGCTATGGTAACGATTGTGGTTTTCCTGATGGCCTTGTCTGGGAATGTCCTCCTGATCCTTCTGATACACTCTGACCCCCGCCTCCACACACCCATGTACTGTTTCATCAGCCAGTTGTCTAACTAAGTGACACTAGCAGTTCAGAATTTTTCCTTCTGGCTACCCTGTCTTATGACCAATGCATGATTACAGTTCCTGCTAAGTGTTTTAAGAGCACACTGATAGACAAAACCAAAGATTTTTTCTGTCAAGGCCTCATAAGGGTCTGTTCCTCCAAGGTCATTCAGACTAGGGAAAAGTCCCTGAGTCTTTTAGCCTCTCTTTTAACAATTGTGCCATCATTTGGGGATGGCTGAGGGACTTTCTGACCACAGCCTCCTTTGGAAGCACTGGGATCATGTCCCTCCATATTGAATCTCTTCCTTGCAGAATGTACACTGATTAGCATCCATCCTTTGGAGCCTCCATGGCCTCCTGATCTAGAGGACAGGTGACTCACTAGAACTGTGAGACCTTTTGAAAGATGTCCCAGCATGACTTAAGCTGGCAGCTCTGCAAAAGAACAACTAAGAACCATAAAGAAAAAACAGGGAGCTCACAAGGAGCAGAACTAATGTCTCACAATGGCTACATTCAGGCTCACAAATTTTAAGGTATCTTCAAAGGGGGCTAAATGAATTTCAGGAGGCCAATAAATATTGCACACAGCCACTCCTGAAAAGTAAGTACTACATCAGCTTGAAGAGGATTGTGAAAATGAAAAGGCTCAGCTGGCATGCTACTGTTAACAAATAGAGGTCAGTGACCTTCAGGGTTATCCTTAATCTCCAAGGTGTGGGATTAAGAAAAATGGGCCTTGGCGGTTCATGTTCTTGGAGTTGTGTCCATGCCAGTGGATGCCAGTGGATGCCCACATGCTCCAGAAGAGAATTTAACATCGCTGCTGCCGTTGTTGCTATTATAGCAGTGGTGGCCACCGCTGCTACTGTTTCTGGGATTACCATTTCATAATTGGTTACTACACAATGGAGACCCTGGCAGCAAAAGTAGCTACCACAGTTAATTAATCTTTCATTCTATTGGGCATGATAAATTTAATTCAATAGTTATATACATTTCCATTGGCTTTGAAAGTTATAAATTTATAAACTCAAGTTATATTTGCTTTTGGGATACCATCTTACAAGGACTCCAACTTGCAGTAAGGCTCGTTAAGGAAGGGAATGGCTCAGTTACCTTTAGCCTATTGGCTATGGGTGGGTTAGGACTTCTGTTGGTCTTTTCTGTGTTGAACACACAGATTGCAAGCCCAGTGCCACTTTGAGATCTTTGGTGGCAGTTAACTCTGCAGCTCACACATGATTGAGCCTGTATGATAATGAGTATTCAGAGACAGGTAATGCCTGGGGGGGCGCTTACCAACCTAAGACAGAGCATCTCCATGACAGGTAAGGTGACCTGCTGACATCCCACACAACCTAAGTCAGAAGGTCATTTTGTGCTGTAAGCCTGTATTTAAGACCTCCTCTGTCCTTCAATAAAAGGCATTCATCATTTAAAAAAAAGAAGAAGAAAGAAAGAAAGATGTCCTACAGCTCCATGGGACCTAGGTGAACTTGAAGGACCAGGGCAAAAAGTACTGCCTCTTAATCCCTCTGTCCACATGGAAATAGGCCTCTAAGTAGGACCAATCAACACCCAGAAGGTCACTTGCACCTATCTGGTCTGATATTTTTAAATTTTGTATGACGTTTTGGAAGGGGGAACAATTTTGTCCACTAAGTCAGCCGTTGTAGATGTTTCCAAGAGCAGATCAATAATTTCAGAGGCCTCTAATGTGGTGGTATTGTGTTCCCCAAAATATTGTGCACCCTAATAAATTTTTCTGGGGTCAGAGACAAAACAGCCACTAGATACAAAGGCTAGAAAATGGTGACACTCACACCTTTAATCCTAGCATTCCAGAGGCAGAAATCCATGTATTCAAGGATACAGCCAGGCATAGTGACTCACGCCTTTAATTCCAGGAAGCGAGCTTTTAATCCCAGGGAGTGGTGGTAGAAAGCAGAAAGGTATATAAGGCATGAGGACCAGAAACTAGAAGCATTTGGCATGGTTAAGCATTTGGCTGGTTAAGCTTTCAGGCTTCTAGTAGCAGTTCAGCTGAGACCCATTCTGGATGAGGACTCAGAGGCCTCCAGTCTGAGGAAACAAGACCAGCTGAGGATCTGTCGAGGCGAGGTAGCTGTGGCTTGTTCTGGTTGTCTGATCTTCCAGTTCACCCCAATACCTGGCCCAGGTTTGCTTTATTAATAAGACTCTCTAAGATTCATGCTACACTCTAATGACTTAAATAAATGTTTGATTGAACTTTGACCTGAAAATTTTGATTAATATCATTTAATGATCTTTATGGCTCCACTTAACATATGTTACATAAGTTACTCAGACCTTCTGTGACCTGTTGAGAATTTTCAGCTTTGTATTTATTATTTGATTCTGGAAACATGTAGTCATCTTAATTTAGAGGTAAGAATATAGAAATGCATGTATAAATGCACTTCTTACTAAAAATATCCTTATTGTTACTTCCTTGTAACATTCGCTTCTCTGGAGAAAATTGCACAAATACAAGTTGAATTCCTATTTGGAGGGAGCCAGTTACTGTGGACATTTGTGCTCAGATCATACTGTGCATAAGCTTCCCTTATTTCCATGGACTGTTTTTGTTTCATTTCTATGACACATCCACTGTGTGGCTTGGGTTCATAACCTTTAGTTACATAGAATTTGATTGTTTGATGACACTGGTATTTTTATTTCCTTTCTCAAAAAAAGGTCCTCATGAATCAGTTTCCAGGACTTTACAAAGCCTTCACATTTCAAGCTGGGGGAATCACATAGGACCTTGGTCATACAGGAGTGATGATCTGTAGGGCAGGCAGGTGACATTTGGGTGGAATGTTGATGCTTTGGTAACTGCATGTGACCCTCGATGTGTGTTAGATACTGGATTCTCTAATCTACTGGTGGCCATGCCCTGACACCATGCACACCTAAGACATTTGTGTCCTAACAGTGCTGAGTCAACTACCTTGTGGGTGCTGGACACAGCCTGGAGTCCCACAGAGCCTCTGTCACCTATAACTGATGCAGATAGCCCAGACCAGTAGCAACAGGGAAAGACCCTTTTCTTCCCCCTCCCCTGCCAGAGTCCACTCGAGGACTGCACTCAAACCAAGTGTGGAACGAGTCAAGACCCTGCTCCATCTGCAGACTAAAGCCCCGGGAACCTGAGGGGGCTGAGCTCAGGAGTGTGGCCTGATGAGCAGAGAGCACTGTGTGACCAGAGGATGTAATGGGAACACCACATGACATGGGAACACGATCAGAAACCTTCAGCACTCAGAAAAAGTACAGAGCAATTCGGCTGCAGGATCAAGAGTGCTGAGGTGGATCCATCTTCTTCCCTGTTGTGCATTGTCAACTACACAGTTTACACTTCACAGATGTGTGCAGTTTAAGGCAAGGTGTCATTCTCTAAAGTGTGACTTTTGTCCCACTGATGGTACTATAAATATTCTCATTTTCATCTAAGCCATTTGTATCTGTAGTCATTCTATAATTTTCATGTCACTATTTAAAGCAAAACAAACTGAACTGAACATTTGAATGGAACGCAGTTCCAATGAACATGGCTTCTGACTGACAGCAGAACACAGCCATGATGTGATGGGGAGAAGGCACGATGGCGAATGAGGTCATCTGCAACATACTAGTAAGGGGAACTGAACCCAAGCTTTGGACTCCACACTTATAAAAATAACAAGACAAGAACTACTGACAGTTTATATGAACAGAGAGAGACAGAGACAGACAGACACAGAGACAGGGAGAGAATGGAAAGGATTAGATTTCTGCTTGGTAAACAAGGGCCTGAACATACAATAACTGACTCATCTTAGACCAGATTCCTATTATGATGCTGATAGTCCAGGCTATGGTAAATACTGGCTATGACTTTCCACTTTAGCAAAACTGAGGGGTATATGAGCCTGTGGCAGAGGTTTCTGTCACCATCCCTGGCTCACTTAGTTACATTCTTCTTTAAAGTCCCACAGGGGAGTTATTAACAAAATTTTATCCAGGAATGAGCATGGTCCAGCCAAGGATGATGTCACTTGCCTCCTGTTCCTTCTGCACTTAACCAGCTACTGTCCCTTGGCTCACATGACCCAGGCTGCAGCTGCATCTGACGGTGAGTCAATCTGACCAGGAAGAATGCACAGCACAAGGACTCTCCAATGGGTTTGTGTTTTATCATTTATTGTCTAATTTTTATGTGGAGGAATAAATTCTGTCTTCTTTTCTCTTGTTTTTGGTTTTTTGAGACAAGATTTTTTTCTGTGCAGCCCTGGCTGTTCAGAACTTGCTTTGTAGACCAGGCTGGACTTGAAGTCAGAGATCTACCAGCCTTTGCCTCTGTAGTGGTGGGATTAAAGATGTGCCCTACCACACTCAGCATCTTCCTAAAGCTGCCCTTTAGTACTTTCTTACTGAGAATTTTTCTAAGTTATGAATGAATGGAGCAATATATGTCACACACACACACACACACACACACACACACACACACACACACACACGAGATTTGCCCTGATTTCATTGCAGGTCCCTTGCTCCAGTCTCACAATGGCTAGGATTGTAGTAGGCATTTGCCAACACAACCACCCTTCCTTATGTATTTTTAGCATTCATGTTAAAAACCATTAGTTACAAAATTGTTTCTTTTGTGGTTGATTTCATTTCAAGTGTGGGCAATATTTGAGTGTTATAGTAATGCAAACATAATTGTTTTAATATTGTTCATGTCTTATCATATGAAACAGATTGTGGATGATCTAAACACAAACTATACATTTTCCTAGGGAAATTGTGTTTCCCATAGAACCCAGGCAGGTACCCACTCTGTGCCTACTCATAGGTTAAGCATTCATGCGGTGCGTTATTGTGAGATGCCCTGAGACCCTGAGCTTCTCCACTGTAAAAGAAGAAAACATGGTGACTCCTATAGAAGCACAGGGTGGTTCAGGGATGCTGCTGGCTGGGGAGGATGCTTTGTCATTTCTCTGCCTTCACCGTGAGTAATACCCAGTGTTAACATGCACCAAGCTATTCACATGAAATCAAACACACAGAATGTGTAAGGGCAAGCCAGCTTCTGGTCCTGTGCCTTGTGCAGATGCCACATTCCTGATCTCCCTGCTCTCTGTGTGCCTTGATGCCAGTGTTCCCCATTTAACAGAGTGCACCACCTTCCCAGCACATCTCCTGTCCCTCACCTGCCTCCTGACCTCCACTCACCCAGCAAAAACTGGTCAGGGATTCTCATAGACTGTGTCAGACTCCCCAGTCTTTGTTCACTGTGTCCACAAATATCAATTAAGTCAGCAGCTAACCTTAAGGAGAATGGGGAAAGCTTAAGTTTTAGAACATATGTAAGTATCCTTTCATGAATAAGCCTTTTTAAAATGGAAATCATTCACGTGTCTTCCTATCCTTCAGTTATTGTCTGTTTGTATCTCTGTCCATCTCCTCCCATAGGTCTCAGGCTTTTCTAACATTTATATGAAGGCATCAAGGACCCAGCTTTGTTCTCTGCTCCATCAGTAGCTTGGCAGATCATTGCCCTTTGAGGACTTCAGTTTCAGGCGTGTTTTGTGTTTTTGTTTTTAGAATCTTGACAGAGATTAAAATGATCCTGAGACTTGTGATTGTTGTCTCAGCAGCCCCTCCCTTTAACTATTGCTAACATGTCAGAAAGAGATTTAATTTCCTTTCCATTGCTAAGAACTATCAAACTGCAATATCTACTAGTCAGAAAACAAAAACTTTACAAATCTCCTCTCCTTGAGAAGTACATGAGGAAGAGGCGTTCACTGAGCCTTGTCAGAAAGGCTGGCTACTGTTTCTCACTCTGTTGTCCCTGTTTAAACCTTCAAATTTAATTCACATATCTACTATTTTCCCAACACAGATGGACACTAACCTTGTTTAATGCAATCAGAGTTAATGTGTCCTTGAATATACAGACATACAGACAGACAGACAGATAGACAGAAATTAACATATACATATGTATATATATATTTGCCTCTAACACAGATGCAGGCTGTGAGCATGGTCAGGGAGAATGCAGATTCACTGTCAGGGACATGTCATGGCTGTGTTCTCTCTACTTCTCAGACTCCATGAAGAAGTGGCTGACAGTCCATAGAGATGCTGCTGCCACAGCCTGGCCTGGCAACCATCAGTGACCGTTGAATTCTCTGCCTCCTGCTGAAGTTTAGAGTCAAAGGTGGATCCTGTGAGGAGCTCAACTTGGAGAAGCAGAGATAAAGAAAAGGTGAGACTTCCTATTATCTCAGACCAACCAGCATTGGATGAGCAAGCATGTTCTATGTGGTATATCTACAGTTTCATATGACTATGTTTATATGAATGAATATGTAAAGAGGATAATCTTTAAAAACAATCATTTATCAAGAAACTTCAAATTCGCCGGGCGGTGGTGGCGCACGCCTTTAATCCCAGCACTTGGGAGGCAGAGGCAGGCGGATCTCTGTGAGTTCAAGGCCAGCCTGGACTACCAAGTGAGTTCCAGGAAAGGCAAAAAGCTAAAAAAAAAACCCTGCTCTGAAAAAACCAAAAAAAAAAAAAAAAAAGAAACTTCAAATTCAATTTTAATTAGACTGTGTGCAGTTTTCAATTAGTATCTTTTACAGTATAATTTTTAAAACAACATTATTCAATGAACACTAAAATGGTGAGGACATTTCAGTGTGTTAATATTATAATCAACTCTGAAATGATTCTTTTTTATAATTTAACTTTATTTTATGTACACTGGTGTGAAGGTGTCAGATCTCTTGGAACTGGAGTTACAGACAGTTGTGAGCTGCCATGTGGGTGCTGGGAATTGAACTCAGGTCCTCTAGAAGAACAGCCAGTGTTCCTAACCTCTGAGCCATCTCTCCAGCCCCCTGAAATGATTCTTAAGAATAACTTTATTCATTAATTTTCTAATAAAGTATCTGCTTATTTGCATTTGCCTCTCACTGGATTTTGTCTCTTTTGGTCAATAATTCACACCTTCTGTAAGTGGCCAAAAATTATCATGCAAATTTTAAGAACTTATTAATAGAGGTCACTATTAGTCATCAGGAAAGAGCATGACCATGAACCATGGTAGCTCTACTCTGAGTTATGATATATCTAACCACAGATGTGAATTCCTACTTTTTTTTAAATCTTAATTATAGTTAGATTATCATTCTCAGAACTAAAGGCCCAAGGAACTTTAACAGTACACTAGGCTTGTGCTCATATCAGTAGGCAGCCACTAACCACAAAGCATTATTGATTGCCTTGGAGCCACCCATGGACATCACCACCTGGATGAGCAACTACACTGGACAGTCAGATTTCACCCTGGTTGGATTCTTCAGTCAGTCCAAACACCCTGCTCTGCTTGCTGTGGTCACATTTGTGGTTTTCCTGATGGCCTTGTCTGGGAATGCCCTCCTGATCCTTCTAATAATCTCTGACAACCGCCTCCACACACCCATGTACTTTTTCATCAGCCAGTTGTCTCTCATGGACATGATGTACATTTCTGTCACTGTGCCCAAGATGCTCATGGACCAGGTTCTTGGAAGCCACAAGATTTCAGCTGTAGCCTGTGGGATACAGATGTTTCTCTATGGGACATTAGCAGGTTCAGAATTTTTCCTTTTGGCTGCCATGTCTTATGACCGCTATGTGGCCATCTGCCATCCACTCCGATATCCTGTCCTCATGAACCATAGAGTGTGTCTCCTCCTGATGTCTGCCTGTTGGTTCCTGGGATCCTTGGATGGCTTCATATTCAGCACTGTCACCATGACCTTCCCATTCTGTGGATCCCATGAGATCCATCACTTCTTCTGTGAGATCCCTGCTGTGACAAAGCTCTCCTGCTCAGACACCTGGCTCTATGAGACCCTCATGTACCTGTGCTGTGTGCTCATGCTTCTCATCCCTGTGACAGTCATTTCAAGCTCCTATTCATCCATCCTCCTCACTGTTCACAGGATGAACTCGGCAGAGGGCAGGAAGAAGGCCCTGGCCACCTGCTCCTCCCACATGACTGTGGTCATCCTCTTCTATGGTGCTGCTGTCTACACCTACATGCTCCCTGCCTCCTTCCACACCCCTGAGAAGGACATGATGGTGTCTGGGTTTTACACAATACTCACCCCTCTGTTGAACCCACTAATCTACAGTCTTAGGAATAAGAATGTCACAGAGGCCCTGAAGAAACTGTTGAGTGTGGAACCCTCTTTCAAGAAACAGTAAAGTAAGTTATTTGGAATGAACAGTTTCTTCTCCTTGTCTCTGCATATCTGTTGATCTAGCTCTCATGCTGATATTATTCCTCATCCATCATGTCTGATTACATAGCCAGCCCTTTTGAAGAATTCTTTCTCTATTCTGAAAATTTCTTCATTGATATACTCCTTGTACATTCTTTAATTTTGTCCTGCAAATGTCACATTTTTGAAGTTGATAGTGGCTGTTTAATTTTGTGTGACAATAGTCTTCTCATTTAAAAGTTGTCATACTGAGGAATAAATGGTCATGAGGTGTTCAACTGATAAATGATAGAGTGAGTTGGAAGTCAAGTGGTTAACAATTTTAAGAAGATGTGAATGGAGATCAATGACATATCAGATTAATTCTGTGTAATTTCTTGATAATTTATGTATATTTGAAATTAGATAAAATAAAGAGCACGATATAGCTTTATTCCTTCAGCCCCTGTATCATTATATAGTAAAAATAATCATTAAAAGAAATTAAAACCTGGATGGTGTAAGTGTCTGGTAGGGCTTCAAATAGTCAGTGTTGCTGTATTTGTGTATAAATGTACTCAAGTATTTCTCAAAACCAAACATAGCTCTCACTCAAGGGAATGGGGTATAGCTTATTCTTGAGTCTATTGTGAGTGACCATGGCCCAGGAACATAGACTCAGGTTGCCCCAATGACGTGGTCCAAAGTTTCATAGAAAGTTACAAAGCACACACAAGTCAGAAGTCATGATTCAAGGCATTATTCAACTACACTTTTGGAGACATCAGGGGCTTAGGGTGTAATAAAGTAGGAAGACAGGATGGTTCTCGGATGGTGTCTGATGACATGGAAAGCTTTTGGTTTGGAAAAAGCTAGCATTCTGATAAGCCAATATATTCCAAAAGGCTTCATCTGATAGGAACAGAGATGCTGGCTCAGAACCCAAAGCTGGCAATGAATGTCTCCTAAGGGCACTAAGATGGGCTGTGATAATTGCTTTGTATCTGTAATGTTCTAAGGTTTCATAATCACAGGCGTTCTAATCAGTTGGCCAATTGCAGAGTCTTTAACATGTGTATGGCTTTGTCCTCTGGGAACTTCAGTGTGGTGTCCTCTGTTGACCAAGCAGCACATCTGCTACATGAAGAGTCTAATTGCTGTTTTATGCCCCATGGTGAAGAAGCTCATTCCTAGGATACAGGACAATCAGGTCTGCAGTCTTTAGGAGAGAGAGGTAGCTGGTGCAGCCATTCTGACCTGGGACTAATTTATTCCCAGGCTCTATATCTGACATAGCATTTCTGTGTGACATGTTACAGGAATGTTATACCTGAAGGTAAATTAGCATTTCCATGTGACACATTACAGGAATGCTATACCTGAAGTTAAATTATTGAGAACACAGTATGGCCTCAGAAAGTAAAAGTAGCAAATGAAAGAAATGGGTTTCTTTCCTTCTTTTTTGAAAAGGTAAAAATTCCTTAATTTTTATTCCTGGTACCACTACTACAATTTTCAGGGCAATATTCCTGATATAATGAAAAGAAACAGACAAAGACAAGCTACAACAGGTGTACATCTAATCATATGCTGACTTTTTTTTTTAAACCTGCTGCTACCATATCCACCACTGTCTAAATTGACAAGAGCTGGGATCATCTTTCAACCAGGCTACCTGTATGTTTCCATTCTGTCCTTAGTTATTTGTACTCTATGTATTATTTTATTTCATGATTAGAATATTTGAAATAATTTAATTTCTCATAAGTCTGCTTTCTTTTGGCTTGTCTGGCTTCATAGCTGTAATTTCATAGGGAGTGACTAGTTCTAATTTTAAGAAAGATTGTTCTTCAGTTTCTAAACTTTTGTAACTCTTATATGTAGGTCATAATTTGATTTGTTTTGTTACATTAATATTATATCAGATTGAGGATTTGGGAGATAAATATAAATCTACCTTGTAGAAGAAATCAGACAACAACAACATGGTAACATTTTGACTTCTTTCCTTAAGGAACTATCTTTTCCCCATGTACCAAATATTTTTGTGGATAAGGATAGAAAGAAGAAGCCAAATTCATGAGCAGCTGAAATTCCATAGGTTATCGTGGACATAAGGATTTTTTTATGTCACAATCAGAAAGTGAAATGCTGTGTTTAAAGTGATGTACTTTTATAATACTTCCTTTGTATTACTTCCACCTCCAGAACCAGTCATTGTCTCCAGGTCTTTTCTCATAGCAAACCTCATTTCTGAAGGGTTAGTATATGTCAGCTCCTTTCCTGAAGCAGCCACACCCTCTCCTTCCTTATATCTAACAATTTCACCTAAAAATACCATCAGTTCTACCCCACACCAACCTGGGTTCATCACTCTCGTGTCTCACTGTGGAGGACAAAAGAGTCCAGTAGATGGAGGCTATTGTGAGTCCATCAAGAAATTCTAGCGGACTTTAACTTGGATATCTTAAAAAATATCATCTGTTCCAGCTTTTCCTGATCTCTGCCTAGGTCCTGTGATGCTAATAGTGCTTACCATGCACTTTTGGGCTGTTTAAGATAGGCCAGAGCCCCCATTTAGCAAAGAATCCAGATCTGTCATTGCCCCAATTTCATATTATCCGTGGAATTTCTCAAACACTAACTGAGAAAGGTACCTGCTGTTAACCTCAGATGGCCACATGCACAAAAACACATGTACACATGCAGCCACACACATATGTGCACCCACACATATGCAAACACGTGTACAGGAACACACACCACACACACACACACACACAAACAAGAACAGAATTAAAATAGATCTCTCATGTGACCACTTCTCACTATCTGCAAGCCTATGTCAGCACACCACAGAGATATGTGTGTATCAATGTTTATCACAGTGCTGCTCACAGTGGCTGAGTTATAGGAGCCTAGGTGTCCAACAACAATGCAATGGATAATATAGAAAATGGGTTCTACATACACAACAGAATTTTAAGCCATAAATAAGAGCAAAGACATATGCTGTTTGAAAATGTTGCATGTGTACCATGTCATCTAAATTGCTATAGCTTTGGAATAAACACGTATATGCTGTATGAATGATTCTGTTATTCTATTTGTGTACATAAGATTTATAGGGTTTGGTTTTTTCCAACTAGAATTTCAAGGTGAAAGTTAAGTTAACATGTGGGTTATATACTAAAACCTTTAGAAAACGGTGAGTTTGCATTTGTTTCCGTAGCTGCTACTAAATATCACTAATATATGGCCTTGGATGCAAGATAAATTCCCAGAATGAAGTGGGGTATGTACCTTTAAACTCAAGTTTTCCTTACAAGACCAAACCAAAGAAAGAAAGAAAGAAAGAAAGAAAGAAAGAAAGAAAGAAAGAAAGAAAGAAAAGAAAGAAATCTAGATGTGTCATTGCAGAATAAAAATACTAAACATTTAAGTCACCTTTTAAAAATAAAATGGCAAATAAAAATCATGAAAAATATATTTCCATACATGTAATAGCTAAGAGTTGATGTGTACATGTGATGTAGTTTATGAATAAATGCAAGAAGTAAAAACAATGTGAAGACACAGAAAAGAACCTAAAAAGGAAAATCATTACACACGGATCAAAAGCCTCCAAGACATACCTGAAACCGCAGGAATGCTAACTAACCAGACGGTGGTGCAGCGTCCTCTGATGTTATGGCAAGGGTGTTTTTGAGTTATTCTCTCAGTTATATGAAATTACACAAAAACATTAGCATTGATGATTAGAATATTGTATTTGAAAGTCCAGGTATGGTGGTGCCTGTCTTTAATCTCAGCATCAGGAGACTGAGGCAAGTGGATCTCTGTGAGGTTAAGGCCAGCCTGGTCTACATAGGGACTTCCAGGGCTACACGGAGAAGTTCAATTTCAAAACAAAACAATACAAAACAAAGCAACACAGAGAATATTAAATTTGAGCAATTTTCTTTCTTTTTTAATTAAAATTGTTCATACAAGTGTATACTTTCTGCTGACCACACCCCTTCTGTTAGCATTCAGGCACTTATGCTGGCCTGCTCTCAAGGGTCCTGACAGAATAAGTCATCAGCTACAACCACTCCCTTATAAGACAAGCCCCTCCCACCTTTCACTCTCTCTCTTCTCCACTCTCACCCCCAGAAGCTGCTTCTGTGCCCCATCCAGTCCCCCAAATAAACCTCCTGCATGAGTCCTATTATATGTCTCCCGCCAACTGTAAACTACATCATTGGTGCCAGAGACTCTGGCAGGCTTTCCGGGTAGTCCCGCCAGCCCACACGTGGTCTGAGGCATGCCAGGATCCTGTTCCCATGCTGCCTACAACAGCCTCACTTCCACCTAACCGATAACTGAGATCTCCATCCAACACCAGAATGATCGGTAAGATCCCCTTCTCCGGGTCAGAGTAAATGCTTCCCTGGACTTGTGGGAGTGACTATTGAGGGTCTGGCACCCCTCTGGTGTTCTTGGAGGCAGAGAAACACCCAACCATGGCCTTTAAGGCTACAATCGACCCTTTTGCCAACACTCAACCCCAGGAAATTTCCAAAGAGTGAGGCTTCATCTCTCAAGCATGGTTTCTCACCTTTCGGCCCCGCCCCTAAGCCCTGCTATCTGGCAACCCGGTCTTGATACACATGCAACCAGCATCAGAGCTCTAGGAACCTGTGCTCTGTGTGACGATGCACTGAACAGCTTATGCCTGCTCAATCCGAATCTCCCTGGATTCCTGAGACTCTAGGAATTTTAGGCCTTTGGATCTTATTTTTCTATCTTACTCACGGGAACTATGTCATCAACCATACCTCCAAGCTCCCTGCTGAGATGCCTCTTGGAAAACTGCACATCGCTACACCTAGAACCCGACTTAAGGGCTTAATTTATCTAGCTTTGCAGTCAAATCTGGTCCCAACACCCCTTAGATATCAATCCAAATGGCCGCTTACCAGTACCCTGCATCCCGATATTTTAGGGGACCCTTGCAACTTCTGCCAGCGATGAAATAGATGGAAGGGGGTGCCCTATGTCCATGCTTTCTCGTATCTTCTCTCCAAGCCCTCCCTCTGTTTTTTTTTCTTCCTGTTCCTCCACTCAGCTTCTGCTAGCTATGAAGCCTGTTAAAGTGCATGTCTCCTTTTCATTAAGTGGACTCTCTCAAATAGAAACAAATGGGTTCTTACACATCTGACTGCTTCTTTCATTAAAGAATTCCACTGTTGGTTTCTGCAGCCACAGCAGCAGCCTGCCTCTGCAGCCAAAGCAGTTACAGCCTCACCTGTCACCAGATCTCTTTCCACTGTCAGCTGTGTGACATGTGCACCCTTTACTAGTGCCTGCCAGGCACAGCTCGCCTTCTTTGTCTCTCCTTCCTCTCTTGCCTCTTCTGTTCTCTCCTGCTTCTCTTCCGCTTGTCAGCCTGCCTCTCTCAACTCCCCACTCTGATGTAGCCTTTCACTTTTTCACTTTCCCCCTCCCCCCATAAACCTCTTGCACTAACTCTGTTGGATGTGGCATATTTGCTTAATGGCATACCCTGGCAGGGCCCACCAAAGGGTACTCACTTCCCACAGGGACCCTACCTGCCTGCTCCACCCACAACAGACCTTTTCTCTTCCACCTGCCACAAGAATGCTTTCTCATTCACTGACAGCCTTGCCTTCCAACCAATACAGGCAATTAGGTCTCTGGCAGGACTGGCTGCCTCTAACCATTCCCCTGGATGTGAGGCTTCCTTTCTCAAGCACTCATTTTGCCCACTCAATCTTCCTCTGCCTCATCCTTGGGAACTGTGTCACATACCTCCTGGCTCCCTTGGGATACCTTCTGGAGACACACTGACCACTCCTTTCAAGCCAAATCTGGCTTCAGTATACCTTGGACCAGACAGTCAGGGAACGGAGAAAGAATTCTCCATTTTCTTTCTTTTTCTTTGTTCCAAGACCTGCCTGTGTCTGTGTGCCCTCCCCCTCTAAATGTTCTGTCTGTGTTTGCTGCAACGTGGGAGTCAGAAATGGAGAAGCCAGCTTTGTCTTACTCGGCATACAGCAGTTTTCCCTTTCTTTTTACTTATTCAACCCCTGTTTAATGTGTGTGTGTGTGTGTGTGTGTGTGTGTGTGTGTGTGTGTGCATATATGACCTGGATTTAGCTCTATATGTGTGAATGTAAGCTAGATTTAACTCTGCATGTACGTGTGTGTAACTTGGATTCAACTCTGTATATGTGCATGTAACTATTGTTTAGGAAAACATGTTTTTAACCACATGTCTCTCCTCCATCTTGACTGGAGACCTCATCATGATGTAGGCAGCCACATGGCTGGCAGCCATCTTTTACTAAGGTCAAAGAGTACACTTCTTAGTCCTAATGAGCTCTCTGTTTATTGTATCTCCTTTTGGACTAAGAAAGCAACAAGTCTCAAATATTTTGGATTGGTATGGACTTTTGTGTATTATATAAATGTAAACATATATGTGATTCAACTCTGATTTAGAATATACTTTATATGGTGATAAAATTTTAAGGTTATACAGATCTAGTCAGACTAACGAACGCTAACTTAGATATTTATACCTAAGTTCTTACGTCTTTGCCAAGCATAGATTAATAGAAATGGGTTAATTTAAGATGTAAAGGCTAGCTAGTAAGAAGTCTGAGCCACAGACTAAACAGTTTGTAATTAATTGCAGGTGGAAGAGCTTTGTCCTGACCATGGGCCCAGGCAGACCGAGAAGCCTCCCCCTACAATTGGCTCCCAGATGTGGTGGTGGCAAGAATTTCCACCTAAAACCTGAAAGAGCTTTAAAAAGATTTTAAAAGAGAGTAAAGAACAGCTTCCTAGTTTGCTCTCTCATGGGGACCACAGTACAGAGATGCCACAGCATTTGAGCTTGAGCACAGTGTGGTGGATTCCCGCCATGGTACACAGTGTGGTAGATTCCCGCCACGGTACACGGAGGTGACTCCAAGCCGTGCAGCCCACTGCATGCAGATTTAGCTTTTTCTGTAAGGTCTCTGGGCTATATGCTGCTTGGTGGAGGCGTAGACCCACAGCTGCCCAGAGTTGGTGGTGAGCATCGCTCCCAGAGCTGGCAGTCAGCGTACTCCCACCATGTGAAAACCCAAGCAGAGTGGAGCCATCAGCCAACACCGCAGCTTCAGTCCCAGTCATGCAGCTTAACAATTTAAAAACTCTCCTGGTCAGAAAAGGATTTCAGATACACAATAAGACAGATTCAGATGGAAAAAAACCTCTAAATGATTTACAATGGTGGGTAAACGTGTGCATAGGCTTGGAATATAGATGAAAAGGAGTATAGGCAGTTATGTAAAGAAATAAATAGTTTAAAAAAACAATGTCTTTAAAGAGACAGTAAAAGTAATAAAAAGGAAATAAGCCACATAAAGATGGAAAATACATAGAAAAGTCTGGATTATGTACATTATTGTGTTTTCTTTGAATTTTATGACTGTTAATGAGCTAAGTGCAGAAAGACATTTGATTGTAAAGGCTGCTAAGTTAAACCAACATAAATCTTTTAAAGGTATCTTGATTTCAAAATTTGGGGCTAAGGATATGTTGCTTTGGAAAAGAGGTTCTGCTTTTGTTTCCACAGAAGCTGAGAAGCTGTGGATTCCTTCCAGGTTAATATCATTCCATCAAGGAAGACCCCCTGAGAGGTCTCCAATGGGATCTATGGCCCAGATGATCTACATCCAAAACAGCTTCAAGGCAGCTGGATGAGACGATGCAGCCTCACAGGTTACTACAGTCAAGACTTAACCATAATTCTAAATTTTCTCAGGATCCTCATAAGATTGCCAGTGCCCCCAATCAGCAAGAAGTAGTATGTAAAGTTATGCCCCAAACCCCAAAACATTATTTATAGATGTTTGTTTTTATTTAAAGGGGGCTGATTATAATGGTTAATGGTCATAGTCAATCTCTTTCTAAAGAAAGGAGGATGCGATATAGAAATAATAAAAAGGGTAGATTATTGAATCTACTTTAATCCAAAAAAAAACAACTGTTAATCTCAAAATACTTTATACTAGTATGGATTTTGGTTTATTGATACAAATTTAAGGTCAATTTTGTTATATTGTATGTATATTTCTACTCTTGTTAAAGATACTATGACTATGCAACTCATTTAAAATTGTAATGTATCATTAAGAAATACAGATTAATAGTCATCCATAATAATCAAATTTATAGTCATCTTAGGTAAGCTTTCTAGATATGCACACATATATTTCAATTAGATAGGTAATCTTCAAACACTTCATAGACCTACAGAATATGGCATTTAAAATGTTTTAAAAACTTAGATTTTTCTGGACAGTGAGATACAACTGCTCCTGGCAGCACCAATTTACTTCAAAGAGGATGATGAGCATCCAAGAAACTCCATATGGAGTTTGTCTTCTTCTTGACAAAACTGACCATTTGGGTAAGAAACTTCTCTTGCTTGAACTGCTTGACAGTATGTTATACAAACTAGACATGCAGGACCCACAGGAAAGTGACCACTGAACTTCGCCAAACCAAGGCAAGATGGTCCTTCAGGTTCCTACTTTACAGAAGAAACTGCCAGACATTCTGCAGGACACAGAGGAATGCAACTAATGAACTTTGCCAAAATAGGTGAAGAGTTCTTCAAATTTCCTGTTTCCCTGAAAAATCTGCCAGATACTTTAGGCCTATGGGCTGAAGATGGATGCCTCAACATTACAGAAAAACTTCAGGTAACTATACAGGTAGCCAGATGTCTCTGTCATTTCTAGAATTATGGAAGTTGCTTGCAATACACTTTCTGTTTACTCAGGTAATATTACATCCTTCTGGGGTCTTTGATGGAGTTGAAGACTCAATAGTTATAATTATATTATTTCTTAGTCATGATAAAAGGTAAGTTAGGTATTAAACTTTAGACTCCCAAAAATAGGATAGATGATAGACTATTTTCTTTAATTTTGCTAAATACAAATAGACTAGATATTATAACTGTAATTCCTGAATGATAACTGTTTTGTTATATGTAATTTTACTATATTAAAATGAAAACCTTCCATTTTGATTAGACAGAAAAGGGGAAGTGAGTGGTATAGTCTTTCTGTGTGCTGTGAATATGTGTTGCTACCATTGGCTAATAAATAAGCTGTATTGGCCTATGGCAAGGCAGCTTAGAGTCAGGGGGGAAATTCAAGCAGAGATACAGGGAGGAGAAAGGCAGGATCAGAGGAGACACTGAGAGCTGCCCAGGGAAGCAAGATGTAATGCAACACAGGTAAAGTCATGAGACATAGTGCAATACATAGATTAATAGAAATGGATTAATTTAAGATGTACGAGCTAGCTAGTAATAAGCCTGAGTCCTAGACCAAACCGTTTGTAATTAATATATAAGCCTCTGAGTGGTTATTTTATAAGTGGCTGTGGGATTGTGAGTGGGAGGGATTTTTATGGACCATGGGCCTGGGTGGGACCGAGAAATTTACCCTACAGCCAAGTGTTCAATACCAAGCTTCTAGAGAACTTAGATAAGTGGTAACATATGTTTGACAAATAAGCTATTTGATAAATGAAATATATATTCTATGATGGAATGCTGGTCCCCTGTGAGGGTCCTTCTCCCAGAGTTGGGCATTTGGGCAGAGGGCCCCAATTTCTTGGCAAGGGCAGTGCTGACCTCTGTGCTCCCTCGGCCACTCTCACAGGCCACACCCAAACTCATAAGCCCCCTTTTCTCCTGTTCCCATTTTGACCCTGAGGATCTTTTCCCTGTCATTTTTCCTTGTCTTCTCAGGAGACAGCCTCAGTTTGGAACACACTTGTTCTGTTTTAACCCACAGTACAGGTATTTTGGTTTCTTTACTGAGCCCATTATCTATGAATAGAAAGTTTTATTTTGATATTTATTCTGACAGTAATTGAATGTAAAGTCCTAATCTTATGAGAGCTGCTAACATAATATAGACTGTTAAGGAACACAAATTAATAGCCATTTTATAGATGATCAAATTCTTCAATTGTAACCATGCTAATTACTAATATAATTTACCAGGATAAACCTTACATAGTCTCCTGTATATGGATTCGAAGTTAAGCTTAAAACAAGCAACTAGAAATAAAATTTGTCTATTGGGGAGAAAAATGGATGAACACAAACTGAATTCCTATTTGGAGGGAGCCAATTACTGTGGACATTAGGGATAGGGTGGAACACTTGAAGGAAATCAGAATTAGAAGTAGCCATTCTTTGGTCTCACTGACTGCCACTAAAGCTATAAACACTTGTCAGCCTCACTAAATCTCTGAGATCCTTACAACACTTTGAACATGAAGGAAGAAAGACTTCCTAGCTAACTCTCTTCAGAGGGAGGCAGGTGAAATGCACAGACAGGGACAGCACTTTTTCCATTGCCAGGGCATCACTAGGAACAACAGTCAGTTCTGTGTATTTGTGCTCAGTTCCTACTGTACATAAGCTTCCCTTATTTCCATGAACTGTTTCTGTTGTATTTTATGACACATCCACTGTGTGGCATGGGTTCATAACTTTTAATTACGTAGGATTTGTTTGTTTGATGACACTTGTAAATGGAGGCTTTTCTCTGTTCTGCCCCATTCTGCAGTCACTTCCCAAATTATAACTCAGAGGCTTCTATTAATTATAACTGCTTGGCCGGTGGCTCACGCTTATTACCAGCTAGCTCTTACATTTAGATTAACCCATATTTCTTATCTATGGTTTGCACCAACGTGGTTGGTGGCTTATTACCTCATTCTCTACATATCTTGCTTCCTCTGAGGTTGGCTGGCTTCTGCTCCGACTCCACCCTTCTTTATTTCTGACCTCAGTTTGATTGTACTGCCTTAGCTTATCTTGTCTCGCTGTTGGCCAAAATTGCTAAATTATTAACCAATGAGAGCAACACACATTCACATCTTACAGAAGGACATCCTACAGAAGACACTATCATTTTTTCCCTTCTCCAACTAACATCCTCAAGAATAAGTTTCCAGATCTCTACAAAGCCTTCACATTTCAAGCTGGAGAAGTTCATGCAGGACATGGGTCAAACAGGAGTGATGATCTATCTGTAGGGCAGGCAGGTGACACTGGGGTGAAATGTTGTCACTTTGGTAGCTGCATGTGCCCCTCAATGTGCATTAGATGGTGGATTCTCTAATCTACTGGTAGCCATACCTTGACACCATGCACACCTAAGACATCTGTTCCTGAAAGTGCTGAGTCAGCTACCTTGGGTGCTGGACACAGCCTGGAGTCCCAAAGAACCTCTGTCACCTACAGTTGATGCAGATAGCCCAGACCAGTAGCAACAGGGAAAGACCCCTTTTCTTCCCCCTACCCTGCCAGAGTCCACTCAGGGCCTGCACTCAAACCAAGTGTGGACCCTGCTCCATCTGCAGGATAAAGCCCCGGGAACATGGGAGGGCTGAGCTCAGGAGTGCGGCCTGATGAGCAGAGGACACTGTGTGACCAGAGGATGGAATGGGAACACCACCATGACATGGGAACACGATCAGAAACCTTCAGCACTCAGAAAAGTACAGAGCAGTTTGGCTGCAGGATCAAGAGTGCTAAGGTGGATCCATCTTCTTCCCTGTTGTGCATCGTCAACTACACAGTTTACACTTCACAGATGTGTGCAGTTTAAGGGAAGGTGTCATTCTCTAAAGTGTGACTTTTGTCCCATTGATGGTAATATAAATATTCTCATTTTCATCTAAAACATTTGTATTTATCGTCATTCTGTAATTTCAGGTCACTATTTAAAGAAAACGAACTGAACTGAAAATTTGAATGGAACACAGTTCCAATGAATATGGCTTCTGACTGACAGCAGAACACAGTGATATCATGATGGGGAGAAGGCAAGATGGCGCATGAAGGATGGGGTCTCAGGTCAGTCTGCAACATACTAGTAAGGGAAACTGAACCCCAAGCTTTGGACTCCACACCTATGAAAGAACTGTGGGGCCCAGGGTAGCTGAGCCACATAGCTGCCATGACAGGTTTAATAAAAACCAGCTAAAAAACAGGCCTGAGTTTCAGTTAACTGGCAGGCAGCATCCAGATCTAGGAAAAGCCATAAGCTGGCCCTACCCAGGGAGGGCCAGCATCTAAGGGGAAATGTCTGACACTGCAAACATTCCAAAGGTTAGATAAGAACACCAGATGCCTGAGCCCAGCACACACCTATTCCCCTTTGCCAAGACATCCCTAGACAAATGGCAGCCAATCAGGGTCCTGAACCCTGGAAATCCCCTCACCCCAACCTCTACTACGATGAAAACACTACCCCTTGCTCCTCCCAGGCTCGGGGCTCTCTGCTGTCACCACTGCTTTAGACTGACAGAGAGACCAAGCTTGAGCTTGAAATAAAGGCTCTTTGCTTTAACATATGGTATTTGGTCTTCTTGGTGTTCTTTG
>CABHPH010135915.1:0-40900 GCA_902168325.1 Peromyscus nudipes | reverse complement strand
TCCCGAGTGGCCCACATTGAGCGCACCAAGAAGCCATACAACAACGACATTGACTACTATGCCAAGCGTAATGCGCTGAGGGCTGCCGAGGTGTGGATGGACGATTTCAAGTCCCACGTGTACATGGCCTGGAATATTCCTATGACGGTAAGGCGGGTACCAGGGCGGGGTGGACATATCCAGGGAAGCTCGAAGACCCTGGGGAGGGAATTGAAGTAAGGGACTCTGGAACACTGGCCACATCCAGGCAGCCTCCCCTGCATGATGGGTCTGGTAGAAAAGGGCCTCTTCTCACTGGTCCAGCCACAGTGGCCACACCCTTCCCCTCACCATAGGTAACTGTTCCACGCTACAAGTGACCACCAAAGGTTGTAAGTAAAGGTCAGCTAAGCCTCACCCTAGTGTTCTTTCTCCAGCTGATCCAGCCTCTTAGAAACAGACTCCCTTTTTTTTCATTGTCCTATAGTCAGAACCAGATCTTTTTTAAAAAAAGAAAAGAAAAGAAAAAAGATTTATTTATTTTTTTTATTTTTTATGTACACAGAAGAGGGTGCCAGATCTCATTACAGATGGTTGTGAGCCACCCATGTGGGTGCTGGGAATTGAACTCAGGACCTCTGGAAGAGCAGTCAGTGCTCTTAACCTCTGAGCCATCTCTCCAGCCCCAGAAACAGGTCTTATGTCCTGATTCAGGGCGCATGTGTGCTTTCTTGTATTTATACATTCATTTTAAATGGTTCTCATTCTGCAGCCCCAGTTGGCCTTGACTCACAAGAGTCTGCCTCTTCCTCCTTTGTGCTGGGGTCACAGATGTGCCTCACCACGCCTGGTCTACTTAACCTTTCTAAATGTCTCTCTTCATCCTCCTAAATTGGCTCACTGCCACTAAGGCAGCACACCTGGCATTTGGATAATCATGTGGACCGTCCGGACCGGACCACCCCCATCCCTTACCACCCTGCTGAGATGCACAGGACTGACCACCTTAATCCAGGACCTGCAAGGCCCCCTTCCAGGCTTCCCTCCAGCCTCATGGACCAGGACCCCATTAGAGACAAAAGCCTAAGGATCTGTTGTCTGTACCACAGGGTGATTTGGAGAATACGCAACTGTACCTCTGTTAACATTGGAAAGGAATATAGGACATCACAGCCAGTCCCGGGCCACACGTGAGGCTCACCAGCTGGAGGGAAGCATGTCCCTCATGTGATTTGCCTTTGTATGGCCTGTGATCCCAGGGTCACTCGGGAGTACTCCAACTAACTTAATCCTCAAAATAAGGCAATACATATATCTAGTATCGCTTTCAAGTCGGGAAACTGAGGCAGAGTGAGGGTGAGAGACTGTTTCATAGCCACGTAGGAAAAGTGACAGGATTCAAACCAGCCCAGGCAGGAGCCTGTTCTACTCAGCGGGCCCTGGATCGGGCAGAAGCCACCTCATGACCTGATGGCTCAGGGCCCACTCAGGGTCTAGGCCCCACAGCAACTCAGGCTCCACAATTCACTGGAAAGACCTCGAACTCAGCAGAACTGCTGTGTAGGCACAGCCAGGGTGAAGGTGCATGAATTCACAGAACCCATGATCCCCTCCTGAGCCTTCTGAGCGCTAACACATAACATCCTACCAAGTGTGGCTGCCCTGTAGCTCACTGAGCTTCTGTGTCTGGGGCTCAGTCACGGTGACAACCTCAAACTGAGTCCAGGGCCCCGTTATGAGTGTTGCTGAAGCGGAGGCAAACCCACAGATTGGGCAGGAAGAACAGTGCTCCGGTCTCTTCCCCAAAGCAGGGCAGGTGTGGACAGGTCAAGTCCGTCCCCACAGCCAGAACCCTCAGGAGGCCAAGATGAGGACATGGTGGCCCAAGGCTGCAGCCAGGGCCACTCTTAAGGGTGGGGAACCCAGGCCCCTGGAGTCCCTGGCATGGGGGAAGACCTAACCCTAGGGTAGCATGGATCTGTGACACTTACACTCTCCTGCATGCTTGCGCCCCACAGAACCCAGGAGTGGATTTCGGCGACGTGTCTGAGAGGCTGGCCCTGCGCCAGAAGTTAAAATGCCGCAGCTTTAAATGGTACCTGGAGAACGTGTACCCTGAGATGAGGGTCTACAACAACACCCTCACGTACGGAGAGGTACCGCCTCTGCACCAGGGCCCTGCTGGGGTGGTGGGCTTTCTGCCCAGCACCCCGGCACCTGTACCCTGGGATCCCGTACCCCAGCATCCTGTGTCCTAACACCAGAAGTCCACCTGCATAAGTGTGTATATTCTCATGCACATTCTTGGACATTGAGGCCCCAAATGACATGGGTATGCTCGTGTTCATGAGCAGCATCACTGGTGTGTTCACATGGAAACATACCTACACATTCGCGTGTGGAAATATACCCGAGTGAGTGGGTCGGTGAGATGGCTCAGCAGGTGACGATGCTTGCTGCCAAGGCCGATGGCTTGAGTTTGATCCCTGGAACCTACATGGTAGAAGCAGAAAGCCAACTCCCTCAAGTTGTCCTCTGACTTCCACATGCACACCACGACAAGTGTGCAGCCACACACTAAATAAATGCTAATCAGTTAGTTGGTTTTCTTTTGAGATGGAGTCTCTGGCTTTTCTGTAGACATTTCAATGCAGACCATACTGGTATCAAACTCACAGAGATCCTCCTGCTGGGATTAAAGGTGTGCAGCACCATGTCTGGCAAATACACATATTTTTTTTAAAAAAAATATACCCAAATAGATAGGCCTGTGTATACACACACACACACACACACACACACACACACACACGTATAAACAGACATTCACACATGTTTACACATGTGTATGTAGACATGCAATCACACACATGCTGACAAATGTATAAACTCACATGCCCATCACACTTATTCACACATCTGCACACATCTGTGTATATATTCACATGCATTCATATCAAGGTGCGTAAATGCATTATTACACAGGAATGTGTATTCATACATGTATGAATACATGAGCTTATGTATGTGCTCATTCACTCGCGTGCATATACAGGCACACACACACACACGTGCACACTGTCACTGTGTTCAACACTCACTTTCACCCATGTGCACAAGCTTCCATCAAGCATGGACGTGCACACATTGGTGCACACCACAGTGCATGCGTTATAAGCATGTGCAGAAGCATGTGTACTTGAGTGCTGGTACACCGTACACCAGCCGTACCGAGACCCATGTGTCACCCTGAGTTCCAGAGTGCACAGCTGCACACAGAGCCCTCTTTAAAGCTGGAGAAGGCACTGTGTTCCTACCTTGGCCCAGGTCTAGAATCAGGTGTCCCAGCACAGAACAGGCAGGAAGAGGGGAGGGCATCCCCACAGACAGCATCTTCCTCCTGCCCCAGCTTCTCAACTGCATGAGGACAGTCCAGCTTCCCTGCAGGGAGGTGGTAGACATACTGCCCTGGGACAGCACCCAGGGTAGGGTCAAGGGGCCTGGTGGGCAGTCCTTACAGACCCATCAATGCCTGGAGCTTCGTCAACCCTTAGTCAGGTGCAGACACTGGGCACGGAACTTTCCCGGAAGTGCAGGTGGAGGGGGAAGCAACTGTTCTGTCTTCCTGTGTTGTTCTTCCTACTTCTGCCCACTGTGGGATCCATACCCAACTCTAGATGTTGTGACCCTCGGATTTCTCCCATCCTAGGGTCAGGCCCATGGGTCCTTTTCGGGGCTGTGCTCTGTGATTGACTTATTGCAAACTCCACAGCCTCAAACCCTGTGGGGTGAAACAGAACATAACTCTCCTGGGTCAGAGTGTGAGGTCACCACTGTTTCTGGGGGCTGCAGAGTGGGTGCCCTGTGCTTGATACATAAAGATCAGCTGGCTGTTGGTTGGGTCCTGTCACCCCTCCACCAGCTGGGAACTGCAGTGAGAGTTCCAAGTGTGTGCTTTGGGGGAACCTGCTACTGTCTCCTGAGCTTGTTCAGGGCTATACACAGCCACTTTGACTGCAGTCCTTGGCCAAAGTGTATTAGAGGCAGAATAGTCTCTGCATCTGCACAGGAGGAGATGCTAGCCCAGGGATGTCCCCAAGCTAGTAACACAAGCCATTCTAGTGACCAAATCCAGCCTCACCTGCTGGGGGCCAGCTAACTCTCCACACACTCACAGAACACGTCTATGTGACAAGCACGGTCGTCTCTTCGCAGGCTGCCTAGAGTTGCCTTACCCGTTCATCTTTTCCACCTCCTCCCCAGGTACCCTCACACACCATACCTCCTGCCCTGCCTCAAGTAGATGCCAACCCCCAGGGTTTTATCCCGAGGGAGGAATGTTGGATGTAAAGGTCATACCTGTCTCATTGCAAGCAGCCCACAGACAGCTACAACATGGCTGCCTCTGCTCCTTAGTGGGAGACAGGGTGGGAGAGTTCCCGGACGCTTTCCCTCAGGCCTGGGACCCTCCTCAGTGACCTGCAGTTTCTCTGTTGCTTCTGGATCTAGGTGAGAAACAGCAAAGCCAGTGGTTATTGCTTGGACCAGGGGGCAGAAGACGATGACCGGGCCATCCTCTACCCCTGCCATGGCATGTCCTCACAGGTAGGCAGCACCTAGACCTCATAGTAAAGGGAGGGGGTGGGCATGGGATGGGTCATGGAGAGTCCCTGTGATGTTGGGGACAAGTTCAGAAGAGACTGGAGCAGCTTGGGACTCTGAAGGCAGCTGGTACCGTTAAGTCAAGAACAGGCCCTTTGGGTCAAATGGGCCTTGGCAAGACATGAACTGTCCCTATGCCTTGGTTTACTCATCAGTTAAATGGGACAGAGGCGGCATGTGTTTTCTCAGGCGGTCTTGTGGATTAATGGAAGACATGGTGAGGTGTCACCTGGTCTAGACATGATGGAGGGAAAAAGTTGTATTTTCCACTCCGTTCTTGTTAGGTGAGCCCTGCCTTGTACTTGCAAGCCTGGATCACTCAGAGAAAGGATTGCCAGAAGTAAGTGCCTCGTGCAGCTCAGGGCTAATGTTGTTCATCCCTCTAGGTGGCTGCTCCCAGCCACAAGTGAATGCCATTCTATGCTGTCGATAATGACATCTCCCCAGCAAGTGCTGAGCTCAGGAGACCTGTCTTCTCTGAGCCTGAGCCTCATTCATGAACGTCCATCTGGGTAGACCTGGAGTTCTGTGAGCCCATGGTTTTGCTGCCTCCAACATGGACAGAGAGAGCCAGTGTCTGCTGGATGCTTCTTAATTTCAGGCTGCAAGATGCCTGCTTTGACACAATGGCCCAGTGAGTGGGAGACTGCTGTCCTCCATGCCACCCACTGTGGTGGCTTCCGGAAGAGTTAAGCTTTCTGGACTGACCTCTCCCAGTGGGTTTTCAGCACAGTGGCCTCTGACTGAGGGCAAAGGGGGACATCGGTGGAATTCTAAATGCTGCCCCTCCAGCCTTGTCAACACTTGTGGCTCAGCCTCTGGCTGGCACCTGGTCCAAGATGAGCGAATGTGTACTAGTGGGGCCTGAGCACCTGACATGGTCACAGCAGCACCATGTTCTCCTGCTAGAGAGGAAAGGTGTGGGCTTGGGTGTTGGTGAAAGCCTGGGCGTAGATAGGATAGGGTACCTTGAGCTTGAGCCTCAGTTCCGTTCACTACTCCCGCTGTCTCCCCAGCTGGTGCGCTACAGTGCCGATGGGCTCCTGCAGCTGGGCCCCCTGGGCTCTACCGCCTTTCTGCCGGACTCCAAGTGTCTGGTAGATGACGGCCGGGGGCGCATGCCCGCCCTGAAGAAGTGTGAGGACGTAGCCAGGCCCACACAGAGGCTGTGGGACTTCACCCAGGTCAGTGGATGGTGCTAACAGCCCTGGGAAGTCAGACTTCATGGCTGTAACAAATTCCGAGAGAGACAGCTGAAGGGAAAGACTTCCTTTTGTTCATGGTTTCATGGGGTTCACCATAGCGGCAGAAAAGGGCAGCTCGGGTCGTGAAGCGGGGAAGGGAGGGAGCCTATACCAGCTGGCTTCCTCCTTTCCATCTGTTATTCCATCTGGACCCCCAGCCCATGGGGTGTGTGCTGGCTGCCCTTGTCTAGTTACCTCTCTGCAAACACCCTCACAGACACACCCAGAGGTATGCTTTACCACCCCAGGCACTTCTCAGTCACATCAGGTTGATAGTCAAGATTGATCACCTCATGTCCTGTGGCTCAGAAAGTTGTAAAGCTGGACTTGAGTCACACGGGAAGAGAGAGGCCCAGCTTCCCTGTTCCAGCACTGGACTCAGGCAGAAGAGGGCGTGAGACTAGCCCAGACCACTAGAGCTCCTCGAGGCTCTGAAGCTGACCATTGCCCTGCTGCCCCCTCAAGCTTTGTTCCTCTGGGTCTCTGGGCCCTGATCCAGGTCCAGCCCCCTTACTATCCCTTCCTGTACACCCCGATCCACTCAGCACCAGCCTCTACAGATCACCCATCCTCTGATCTTCTCCTGGCCCCTAGCCTCCAGGGTTCCCACACAGGGGATCCCTTGGGAGTTGTTCCGTCACTCTGGGCAATTTGTGGGAAGAGGTGGGCTCGAGCTGCTCTGGCTGTAGGAACGAGCTGCCGCTGTTGTTTGCTAAGCCACTGAGGGTCTAAGGTTCTCGGGAGGCTGGCCCAGTGGACAGGGAGGGCCAGCGTGGAAGAGCATGCTAGAGATGCTCCAAAGTCACCAGGCTTGAGCCAGGGCCCGTGAATTTTGGGAACCACAGAGTTACCAAATAATGAAGGGGACCAAAGGGCACCTAGGAAAAGGACAGTCTTGGAGGCCCTAGATATGTTCTTGGAACCTCTTTGAAACCCAGGGAATTGAGCAGAGCTGCTAGCCAGGAAGAAGCAGGAGGGGGAAATGCACATAATCCCAGGAGGCAGGTACCTAGGTCTTCATGATGATAGTGCAAGAACCAGAGGGGGTTGGATCAGCCCTTACCGGGAGTGCATCTGGACTCCCACACTGACTCCGTTTCTCCTGTCCTACAGAGTGGCCCGATCGTGAGCCGAGACACGGGCCGGTGTCTGGAGGTAGAGATGTCTAAAGATGCCAACTTTGGGCTGCGGTTGGTGGTGCAGCGCTGCTCAGGGCAGAAGTGGATGATCCGAAACTGGATCAAACACACCAGGCACTGACCTCTGCCCCGCCCCACCTCCGCACACTCGGGCCCTTGGACTCTTGAGTATTCCAGCACTCAGAAGATCCTGGACTGGAGCCAGGATGGAAACTTCTCGCCCACCCCCAAGACCCAGAGCAACATGGGCCCTGCACACCTCAGGGCTGGGCCCTGTCACCTGGGACAGCAGAGGAGGCCTGGGAGCAGCAGCTTCAGTCTGCATTAGGAACCAGACTTTCCTGGAACAGGCAGCTCTGCCTGAGGGAGGACATCTGAGGACAGCGCACACCCATGCCAAATCACGTGCCTTTTCTACAGTGTTCCCCAACTGACTGCGAGGACAGCCTCCACGCATGTGCTAAGTCCCTGTACATAACCCACATGGAGAGAAACTCAGCTATTCAGTGCTGAGGACAGGTGCATCCTCACGCCAAGCACCCTGTCCTCCTAGCAGGTTCAGGCCTCCCGGCCCAGCTGCCCCTCGCTCACCCGCTCAACCTCACCATAATCGAAGGCAAACTCAGAGGGTGGCCCCTTGTGCTCTGGTAACAAAGCAATGGGAAGAGATCACATGGATAGACAGACCTAGTGAATAACACCCCTGCACTTTTCTTCCTGAGGACCAGCTTGGCAGTCGTGGGGCATGGGTCTCAGCCTGGGAAGTGAGTCTCTTGTTGTTCTGCCATTTCTGCAGTGGGCATCATCAAATGATCCCTCCGGCCCCTCACTTGTTTTATAAATAAAGTTTTATTGTCACACAGCCATACCTGTTGTCTGAGATCATCTGTGGCTACAGTGTTTGAGCTGCAGGCTAGCAAAGTCAAACACTCTTAATATCTTGAATTTTAGGGGACACTTCCAGATGTCTTTGCTAGGATGTGTCCACTCTTGTGGTCCAGGAGGGCTAGCCTCCCAATGTTGTTGCTCTGTTGGCGAGGGAGGAAGAGAGGCATGGAGGCACTGGCCTTTGGAGTTGTTTGCCTCTGTTAATCACCCTTAGTGGTCAGAGCTGGGAAATGTGGCCTATCACTGGGCAGCTGCATTTGTAGCTGAAAGCCAGAGTTTCTAAGATAGAAGGCAGGAGTGTTGTATGAACATGGCCAAGGAGGGTTGTATGAACATGGCCAATGTCTTCACAGACAGTGACCTCAGGACCCAGTGGCTCATCTTATTCTATTTGAAGTCACTGGCACCCATGGACATTGACCAGTCACCACAGGCCGGGCAGCTGGAGGTAAGTGTGCTTGTGGTGAGGCTCTGGCTCTGGCTAGTGGCCATTCCAGGGCTGCCAAACTGGCCTTAGCAGGCATGCTTCCTAACTAAGAGCAGTGAGAGCACCTTGTTCCTTGCTAGGAGGAAGTAGACTGAAAACTGGCTGCCCCTTAGCCCTCGTGACATATCAGAACTCACCACTCACTGCTGGCTGCTAAAAGCAGCTAGCTCTGCCCACACAGAGGCTCTCTGACCCCTCTGCTGGTTCCACAGAGGTAGAAGTATGGGCCACCGTTGGCTCCCTGTGCCCTTCCATAGCGTCAGCAGGAAAGAGTGGTTTCTATACAGCAGAGCCCCCATCTGTCACAGCCCTGTCCACACCTATTTTAGTTGAGCAGTCCAGACTTCAGAGGGGCCATGGGTCTGGCAGTCCTTTTCCTAACATGCTTCTTTCCAGGAAAGGAGCTGTCACTACCTCCCCCTGCTCAGGACACCAGATTCAGGAAAGAAGCTGCTACAAGGGCCAGCAAACAGCAGGATACCTCCCACTGACCTCCTGTGAGCCAAGTTCCACAGTCCAGGCTCCTGACCTCTTGGAGGAAGAGTCGGAGCTATATCCAGAGGTACACCATGATGCTCTCTTACTATGGGGGAGACACAAGACACATGTCCCTGTCCTCCTTCCGAAGCTGGGACCTCAGCACATCACCCCTGAGTACCTCCCCTCCTGTAGCTGTGAGAAGCTGTGGGCTTCATTTTATCATTCTCAACAGGAGACCCTCACTACCCACCAACCACAGGAACACCTCCTTCTGGTCTAAATCTTCCCAGAGTTCTCATAGGAGGACAGGAAGAAGTCTACAGGTCTGATATTCACCTAGTGAGGGGGTGATACTGGCATCCATTAGTGGCTAAACATAGCCTGTGCCTTCACACGGCAAACACTGCAGGTTCATAGACATGGAACTGTCTTGGTGTGTACCCACTGGGCAAATTAGTAGTCAGATGAGGTCACCATGCTATAGCCATATAGGATCTCACCAAAAAAATATTCTCAAACCTTGACAAACCCCACACCTGTGTTCCTCAGCATCTTCCTGGCCTGTAGGGGGTGGAGGTGGGGTCAGGTGTGGGGCAGAGGCCAAGGCATCCATGTCCCTGGGCTGAGGCTCTCTGTCTGCTATGGCACAGGCATAATAGAGCACCTGCTTTGTGAGATACACTCATGTCTTACAGTCCTCACCTACTCACAAATGGGTACACACTTCTCCAACACCTACCTGCCCAGGAATGCTCAGGGACAGTTCAAGCCAAAGATGGAGAAAGAATGTGTGGGAGGGTCTGCTGTAGAGCTTGGTGTTTTATGGTTTTGCTGTTGTCAGTACTGCCCATGGCCAGCAGGATGTGTTAGCATTTAGGCATCTGTACTGGCTTGCCCTTAGGGACCTGACAGTATATATCCTCAGTTGCAGCCACTATGAGCACCCCCTGTGTGCACTCACTACGTTTCCTTATAAAAGGCGGGCCTTGCCCACCTCCTGTCTCTTTCTCTCCCTTTGCTCTTGTCCCCAGGGACCAGTCTCTGCCCCTCCCCTCAATAAACCTCCTACATGGGCCCTGTTGGATGGTGTGACTCCTTCCCGCCATTTTTTAAATTATAACAGGATGTGCTTGCTTGTCTAGACCCTGTCTGTCCCAGAGATGTTCCGTGCTGGGACCAGCTTTCGAATCTTGAATTCATGATGACGTGTGCTGATTCTTCAACTGTAAATCTTGGGCTCAGAGTAACATCTAATGCCATTGTGGGCAGTGCTAAAGCCAGCAAGAAGAGAGGAAGAAAATGAGGAAGAGAAGAAAAAGGACACCCTTTACACTGATGTGAGATTCAGTTCTCTATATACATTGAAGTAGCATTGAGGACATCTAATCACACTCTATGTCTGGCTAAGCAGAGGCCCAGAGGAAGAGAGTGACTGTGTACGAGGTGGCCACAGTCACAGGGAACATGGGGTACAGGTTTCCATGCTCTAACTGGGTTCCTCCCACCCTGCCTGGCTGCCTCACGTACTTTCTCTCTCCCTCCCTCTCCCTCACTCCCTCCCCCTCCTCTCTCTCTCTCCCCCTCTCTCTCAGACAACAATCATGTCTTAAATAGTAATAACCAAACAAATAGAATTGAATGAGACTGAATGAGTCTGTTTCTTTCATTAATTCCATTATAAGTTGGCTTCACAGCCAGTGTAGAAGAATCCATGTCGTTTGGGCAGAAAACGGCTCATTTGTAGCCAGAGCTCTGGCAGCTCTGGTCGACAGAACTGGGAAGACTCCCAGGGGAGAGCCCTTACGATGCGCAGGGCGCTGCTGTTCTCCTCCGCTCATGGTAGATACAACGCATTGGGAATGTGATGCTGCCTAATAAAAATGTTCAGCTTGCCAGCCAAGATTCTCTGACGGCTCAGACCGTGTTTGGGATTGGGCCCCAGGGGAAGCAACCAGACTCAGGGTGAGCACAAGGGAATAGCAGTGGCAAATCCCACCTGGCATCTGGCACTTAGGTGGCACCCAGGTGGCATGCAGGCTTCCCAGGGGGAATCTCTTGGTGCCCATCTTCTGCCCCGCAATCTGTACCTGTACCACACCCTTCATCTCCCACGGAGACCAGCTCAAAAGCCTCCATGCCTCCTTCCTGCACGGATATCCTGGGGCTGCCACAGAAAGGTCCACCCATTGTGGAATCAAAGCAACATGAACATGGCCTCTCCCTAGTCTCCCTATTCCCAAGGCCGAGAGCCCACTAAAGGATGGGAAGGACCAAGCACCACTGGAGGCTCCAGGCAGGATCCATTTGAAAAGATCCTATTTCTAAGTCAAGTCTTATCCTGAGGTGCTGGAGAACAGTATGGGGAAGACGGCATGCTTGTGTTCTCCTTTTGGAAGGAGAACAAACCCAGAAACTTTTCCTGATCCCACAGAAGAACCAAGGAGTAACAGGGCCATAAGTTGAGTGAAGTGGCTTCATGCTCTGGCCCTGGTGTCCCAAGCCTATACCCTGACTTCCAAGGAGACTGAGGTAGAATAGTGGAAAGTTCAAGGCCAACTTGAACTTAGTAAGACTCTGTCTCAAAAGGAGGGCTGTAGCCAGGTGGTGGTGGCTCACAACCTTAATCCCAGCACTCGGGAGGCAGAGGCAGATGGATCTCTGAGTTCAAGGCCAGCCTGGTCTACAGAGTGAGTTCCAGGACAGCTAGGGTTACACAAAGAAACCCAGTCTCCAACAAACAAGACCAGCATCCATGATTGTGTGACCTCTGGTGGTCACAGACTTGCAGGAATACTGTGTGTCCCCAAGAACATCTATATCCACTACTGTGGTATTCACAGTGACTCTAAGGTGTGCCATCCCTGCTGACATCGAGGAACTCCAAGCATCATTTTAAAGTTAGTGAGATAACGAAGCACCTATCCAAGCTGACAGTTGCAGAGGGCCAGCCTGGGGGCACTGTCACTGCCCGGTTCTGGGAGTCAGATAGCTCCCTGATGAATGAAGACAGGACCCTGGACTGCATGGAGGAAGCTCCCAGATAAAGCTGAGCTATGTTTCTCTGTGGGGGTATTGTGTTCCCCAAAATATTGTGTACCTTAATAAACTTATCTGGGGTCAGAGACGGAATAGCCAAAATATGAAACAGGTTAGGCAGTGGTAGCACACGCCTTTAATCCTAGCATTCCAGAGACAGAAATCCCTCTGGATCTCTATGAGTTCAAGGCCACATTGGAAACGGCCAGGCACGGTGATACACACCTTTAATCCCAGAAAGCCACACCTTTAATCCCAGGGAGTGGTGGTAGAAAGCAGAAAGGTATATAAGGCATGAGGACCAGAAACTAGAGGCATTTGGCCTGGGTAGGCCTTTGGCCTGGAGAAGCATGTGGCTGGTTAAGCTTTCAGGCTTCTAGCAGCAGTTCAGCTGAGACCCATTCTGGATGAGGGCTCGGGGCATCCAGTCTGAGGAAACAAGACCCGCTGAGGACCCAGCGAGGTGAGATAGCTGTGGCTTGTTCTGTTTCTCTGACTATCCAGCATTTCACCACAATACCTGGCCTCAGGTTTGATTTTATTAATAAGAACTTTTAAGACTCATGCTACATTTCTCCATGCAGAAGACTGAGTCTCACAAGTTACGAGTTTAAAGAAACAGGGTGGCGTTTCCCAAGTATGTGGCTCACAAGAAGCCTTGAGGTTGAGGACTGACGCCTGTGCATTTGGGTTTCACAGCAGCAGGCAGAGCCAGAACTCAGGAACCCGAGAGTGGAGCTGGGAAGAATGTAACATCAGGCTGTACCCGAGGCAGGATTCCCCAAAGACCCAAATACCCCTAGAGAAGCTGCTGGAGTAGGCATTAAGGAATTGGTGCCTGCACCGAGTGCGGCCTCCTCATGCTGCTGAGGACCGCTTCCACATGGCCAGAGTTAATTAAGTTCACAATCTCGCTAAGTCCTTCAGTTAACTGCCTGGGGGAAAATAACACGAGAAGGCTTGTTTGTTATTTCTTCTTGCTCTTTTAAGCACCCGATAGTCATTTTTAGAATTAAATTAAATGGCTTATCTGTGCTAACACAAATCGACAGGCCATCTTTCTTCTGCGGCTGAGTGGAGCTGGCCGGCTGTGACTGCCGACATTCCTCATGGAGGCAGGACTTGGCCAGGCTATGTTTACCAGCTTTGAATGACAAATTCCAAAGTCCAGTTCATTTCTCCCCTCAAAGGTCACAGTTCTATGGGATGGCATTTTCTCCTCTCAGCCTTCCATGGGGTGGTTCCATAACATGATAGCTGGTCTGCTCTATGTAGACAGTGTCCTCACATAAGATAAGGAAAAGTCACCTCGGTGGGTTGTTTTTTTTTCCAAACTTCGTAATTTATTAGGACAAAAACAACCAAATCCAAACCATTTATTTCGGAGGACAAAAGACAGGGAAGAAAGCATCACCTAGCACATTGCAGTGATTGATTTGAAGAACAACTCAAGTATGAATCTCTAATAGAAACCAAAAGATGTGGTGATGTTGGATACATGATGAGTCTGTCTAAAAACTTGACAAAATTCTCCCTAGCGGAAAGCTTTTTTGGAGGTGATAACTTTGGCAGTAGGGATTTTCATACACTGAGAATGCTCCCTTTGAAGCTTGGCAGGGTCAGGGCAGCACAAAGCCAGGAGTATGAAGGGCTTCCTGGGACTGTCTCTGCGCATTCACCCAGGGTCCCTCTCCCTTTCCTGCGAGGGTGAGCGCTGGACTCAGGTGAATCTGGCAGCTGTGCACCCTGGCACCTCCTCCCGCCCATCCCCAGCCTGAGAAGCCCTCTGCTCCCAGGCCCCATACCTGCCTCAAACTACACCAGCCACATTCTGCACACATGCCCACACAGAATTCAGGGGAGGCAGGTGGGAGGGGTTGCACGGGACCCAGGGCGCTGTGCTTAGGGGACTGAAGCCAGCCATCTCAGTGGCCCACAAGCAGCTCCGGCCTGCCCTGGTCAGGTCAAGGCAGAAGGAAGATGCTGGACAACTTGCAGCTCAGGGACAACCCCTGCATCTGAGCACAGTTGCATTGACTGCTCCCCGACCCTGTTCCATGTACCTTAGCTAGCAGATGTGACCTGGACTGCTAACCTAGGCCATATGTGCAGCGTCCTGCTGAGGGGCTAGGACAGCTGTGGGGGGGGGGGACACATTTCACTTCAGGCTTTATTGTCCCACCACAGTGATTTGAATCCTCTTCAGCAAAGAAAAAAATAAAAGGAGAGAAGAGATGGCAGAAAGAGGGGAGTGAGGCAAGGTCGGGCGTGAGGATGGGGGAGGCCTATGAAAGACAGAGGAAGAACCAGGCGGGAAGAAAATACACCCCACAGAAGTGAAGACATGCCCTTGGAGAACTTGTGTGGGTAGAATTCTGAAAAAGAACTCAGGATGGGAGAAGAACAGGTTGCAGGGTTAAAGAAATGAGTCTCAAACTATACCAATAGAAAACTAAAACACAGGCTAAGGAGGTGGTTGATACAGTTGACACACAGCCAGCACTGGAGCCTCGAAATCACATAAAGTCAGGCATGGGAGCTGTGCTGGCTGATTTATGTCAATGTGACACAGGCTGGAATCATTTGAGAGGCGGGAATCCCAACTGAGAAAATGTCTCCATAAGACTGGGCTGTAGGCAAGCCTGTAGAACAGTGTCTTGATTAGTGATTGATGTGGGAGAGCCTAGCCCATGGTGGGTGGGGCCATCCCTGGGCTGGTGGTCCTGGGTTCTATAAGAAAGCAGGCTGAGCAAGCCATGGGGAGCAAGCCAGTAAGCAGCACCCACTCCATGGCCTCTGCATCACCTCCTGCCTCCAGGCTCCTGCCCTGTTTGAATCCCTGTCCTGACTTCCTTTGGTGATGGACAGTGAGTGATATGGAAGTGTAAGCCAGATAAACCCTTTTCTCCCCAAGTGCCTTGGTCATGGTGTTTCATCACAGCAACAGAAACCCTGACTAAGACAAGTTGGTACCAGGATATTACCTGGTATTGCTGTGACAGACTTGACCACGCTGCTTTGGGGAGGATTGTGGAAGGACTTTGCAACTTTGGACTAGAAATGCCACTGAGTATTGAGAGCTCAGTGAGCTGTTCTGAGGAGCTTGGAAGATAAGGATGTTGAGAGCAGGGCAGATGATGGAGGCCTGGCTTGTGATGTTTCAGAGGGAAGCAAAGACTCTACGGGGCCATTTGTGTGAAGCATCTGTGGTGTCTGGTCAGCTGGAGCTGAAGAATCAGCCGTGATTAACAGGAGACCAGAACCACTAAAGTGAAACCTTTGCTTTGCTGGGACAATGGATGCTGCTCAGCTGGGGCTGAAGAATCAGCAGTGATTAAGAAGAGACCAACATCGTTGAGGTGAAGTCTTCTGGGAAGTGTTTCTTCAGGGTCAGCACATGTAAACTATGTTCAGAGGTGGCCAAGGTTGTATCTTGTACTGGCAGCTGAACTTCGTAGTGTAAGAGTCATCCAGGCATAGGGATTGCCTAGCGATGGAGACATGGATGAGATCTACATGAGCAAACTGGAGGGGGGGGTGATGTAACACAAACAATAACAGGTCCAGCCTATATTGTTTGCTCCCAGGGTCCGCGGAAGAGTCTACCATCCCGCTGAGGATTCTAATCTGAGGGATATTCAATGAATCTAAGCACACTGAGTTCTTTAATCCATTTATAAAGTCCATTTACTTTATTCTTCTATGGCGATTCTGTCTGCACAGTTTCTTTTCTGTTCTCTTACTTAGCTCCTCTCAATCCTCCCGCTCTCGGTCCTCCCGCTCTCGGTCCCCCCCCCCTGCTCTCGGTCCTCCCGCTCTCGGTCCTCCCGCTCTCGGTCCCACCTGTGTTCTCTCATATCTGCCTAGTTCTTTCCATCTCCGTCCTCATCCTTGTTCTTCTCCATCAAGTCTCCCCGTGCTCTCAGAGAACCAGTCTATGCACCCACACAGTGATTCTTTGGTAAAGCAATGTGAGGCTTGAAGTTTTCAGGGATGCAGAGAGAGGTGATAAGGACCCACTCATAAAGCAATTAATTGCCAGCTTCCAATTACATCCCAAAAGGGGAGTGACTAAAGGGGAGTTCTCTGGTCGGGTCAACTAAGGCTAAGATCATTAGGGAATTTTTGTGCTCAAACTGTAATCTAGAAATGGCTAGGTAGGATTTTGGGGGTCAGTAAGTCACAAGAAAGCAAACTGTCTTTGGCACCACTTTTCCTGGCTGTAGCTGCTTTCTGATAGGGAGGGGGACATATGTTAGGTGGCTAAGCAACCTCTGTCAGAGCGTGTAGTAGTTGGTTAGTAAAAAGCACGTTCACTCAGAGTAATTGCTGAGGAGAAAACCTAGGAATAGCATCTGGCTGAGGAGGAATAAAAATTTAATTTGCACGAGAAAGAAGCTTGGCACCTATCGCCTGTCTGGCCTTGTAGGCAGTCTCCTTGGGTCAGTAGGAAGTAACTGCCTTAAATCAGTAACTAGCAAATGGCTAAAACACCAACCCAGGAATGTGAGCAGTAAATCTCTTAAGTTAGGGTCTTGTGTAAATAACCCGGGGTGAAGGTAAGGGGTTGATGATTTAATTGTTAGTGGTTCTTTTCTCTATCTGTGAGTGAGATGAGCTAATGTTTATTTCTCTGCATTGGTCCTTGGAAAAAGGTATCTTTGCTGAAATACTTTTGTCTGGAGAATGGCCCTAGCCAGATATATGTTAATGAAAGACAAACACAGCTGGGGACAGTTGTCCAATTACCCCAAATGTATAGGGAAAGTTGTTCCCAAGATTGAGATGCAATCGTGAGATTACATGTACATGTAACATGGAGATGCATGGTAAGTGGGGAGACTCATATCTGTTACTGCACAAGAAGTTTACAACAAGAGACAGCCAATTCATTCAAAAGGCAGTAATCCCATAACACCTTGTGTGATTGTTTCCTCTAACAGAACCCTTAGTTCTGATGGGTTGACCTTCTGAACACTAGTTGTCACTACTGTATACTCTCATGGACTTTCACTACCAGCGGCTCTCAATTGTAATGAAGCGCAAGGGACAGGGGAATGAGAGCTTAGGGGAGTGGGAGGTTCAAGCTGGATCAGGAACAGAGTGGGAGAAAAGGAAAGAGATACCCTGATAAATGAAGACCCCATGGGAACAGGGAGAAGCAGAGTGCTAGGGAGGTCCCCAGGAATCCACAAAGATGATTCCACCATAGACTACTGGCAATGGTCGAGAGGGTTCCTGAGCTGGCCTACTCTGGTGATCAGATGGCTGAATACCCTAACTGTCATCATAGAACCCTCATCTAGTGACTGATGGAAGCAGATGCAGAGATCCTCAGCCGGGTCCCAGGCAGAGCTCCAGGAGTCCAATCGACGAGAGAGAGAGGAAGGATTCTATGAGCAAGAGATATCAAGACCATGATTGGAAAAAGTACAGAGACAACCAGCCAAACTAATGAAAACACGTGAACTGTGGACCAATAGCTGAGGAGCCCCCATGGTACTGGACTAGGCACTCTGGATAAGTGAGACAGCTGTTTAGCTTGAACTGCCTGGGGGCCTGGGGGCCCCCCAGACAGTGGGACTGGGACCTGTCCCTAGTGCATAAGCTGGTTTTTTGGAACTTAGTGCCTATGGTGAGACACTGTGCAGCCTTGGTGCAGGGGGGGAGGGGCTTGGACCTGCCTCAACTAAATGTACCAGCCTCTGCTGACTCCCCATGGGAAATCTTGCCTTGGAGGAGGTGGGAATGGGGGTGGGTTGTGGAGAAAGGCTGGAGAGTTGGAGGAGGGAGGACAGGGGAATCTGTGATTGATATGTAAAATGAATAGAAAAATCTCTTAATAAAAAAAAGTCATCCAGGTGTTACTGGTTTTGAAGGGGTCATGGGGAACAGCTGAGGCTTGGCACTGTGTGCAGGGATGGAGTCCCTGAGGAGAGCCCAGGAGAAAGCTGTTGGTGAAAGCTCAGAAGACCTCAGCATTTTGGAGACGCCAGTACCCAGGATGTCCGGCAAGACCAGCAGCGGTGTGGAGTGGAGCCAGCAGAGCTTAGAAGACAGGCTGTGTGTGCAGCAGACCGTGGAACTAGAGAACTGACCCAAGCACTTTAGAGCACCCAGAAGATCGTGAGTGTAATAAATCCCAAATATTGTACATTGGATTCTTTACACTATTGAAATGTGGTTTTGCTTGTTTGGATTGTTACTGTGCCCTGATTCTTCCCTCTTGAAGTATGAAAGTATTTAACTTATTTTTTATTTTATAGGAGCCCATAGTTGACTTTGAATTTTTTAAAGAGATTTTGGATTTTAAAAGAGACTTTGAATATTTTTTCTTTTTTTCAAGACATGGTTTCTCTGTGTAACAGCCCTGGCAGAGACATCCACTTGCCTGTCTCCCGAGTGCTGAGATTAAAGGTGTGTGCCACTGCGCTGGCTGAGACTGAACTTTTAAAGTGTTTGAATTGGTAAAGACTATGGAACTTTCAAGTTTGTAATAATATGTTTTACATTATTTTACATATATTAATCTGAGATCTTGGGGATGAATCAAAAAAGTAAAGGTTATGTCTTAAAAGTGTTGTGTGTAAAGTTGACAAGGGGCTAATGTGCTGGCTGATTTTATGTCAACGTGGCACAGGCTAGAACCATCTGAGAGGACAGAACCCCAGTTGAGAAAATGCCTCCATAAGACTGGGCTGTAGGCAAGCCTGGAGAACAGTGTCTTGATTAGTGATTGATGGGGGAGGGCCTAGCCCATGGTGGGTGGGGCCATCCCTGGGCTGGTGGTCCTGGGTTCTATAAGAAAGCAGGCTGAGCAAACCATGGGGAAAAAGCCAGTAAGCAGCACCCCTCCATGACCTCTGCATCCAGGTTCCTGCCCTGTTTGAGGCCCTGTCCTGACTTCCTTCAGGGATGGAGTATAGTGTGGAAGTGTAAGCCAAACAAACTCTTTGCTTCCCAACTTGCTTTTGGTTGTGGTGTTTCATCACAGCAATAGAAACTCTGACTAGGATGGTAATTTAAACTTGTGATCCCAGCCCTGGGAAAGTGGAGACAGGAGGATCCCTGAGGCTCACTGCCTAGCTAGACAACCAGTGAGCTTCAGATCACTGGGAGAGCCTGTCTCAAAAAGCAAGGTAAATGGCTCCTGAGGAATGATGCTCAAGATTGTCCTTTGGCTTCCACACAAGTATGCATAAGTGCTTGCACACACACACACACACACACACACACACACACACCTTTAGGGAGAACAGAAAATAGCTTAAGTGGCTATGCTAGTGTTTTCTAAAAGAACATAACTGATAAAAGTAATATATCTAGCCGGGCATTGGTGGCACACGCCTTTAATCCCAGCACTCGGGAGGCAGAGGCAGGCAGATCTCTGTGAGTTCAAGGCCAGCCTGGGCTACCAAGTGAGCTCCAGGAAAGGCGCAAAGCTACACAGAGAAACCCTGTCTCGAAAAACCAAAAAAAAAAAAAAAAAAAAAAAAGTAATATATCTAGCCTGGAGGTGGTTGTGCACCCCTTTAATCCCAGCACCCAGGAGGCACAGGCAGGTGGATCTCTGAGTTCAGGGCTATCCTGGTCTACAGAAAGAGTTCCAGGGCAGCCAGGGCTACACAGAGAGACCTTGTCTCAAAAACAACAAAAGAATTTATGTATAGTTATCTATCTGAATATACCTGTAGCTATCTATCTAGGTATATATTAAGAGATTTATTAGAGTGGCTTATAGACTGTGACCCAGGTAGTTCAACAATGGGTGTCTCTGGACAGAAAAGCTAAGAACCCAGTAATTGTTCAGTCCACAAGACCATCTTAGCAGTCTCAATCTGGTGCTGGAATCCCAGAGAATTCCTAGAGAGCTGTTGGTTTTCTGTCTACATTAGGATCCTGAAGAAAGTGGGCACTAATATGTGTGAAGGAATTCTTCAGCAACAGAATAGATGAGCTTGCCATTGAGAGTGAGGGCAAGTCAGCAACAAGCTTCCTTCTTCCATTCCAGAAAACACGGCCCAGTCTTGGGGGCGGTCTTCCCTTCCACAGGTGTGCTCAACTGTTTGGGTTTTAGTTGATTCCAGATGTAGGCAAGCTGGCAACCAAGATTAACCACCACAAGGGCCTGCAAGATGACTGAGCAGGTAAGGCATTTGCCTCCAAATTCAATAACCTGAGTTTAAATCCCTGGGATCTACATGGCAGAGGTACTTCTATGTGGTACCAATCATTCAAAATGAGGACAATCAAAAAACTGAGATAAAATTAAAGCACATTTATTATATGAAAGTCTTACCTGCAGTTTTGCTCAAAATATACACAAAGAATGATTGCATAACATAAATAAGGCATTCGTGGGGAAGGTTTGGGACCAACCCCTTGGGTATGCCTCCCTTGTGACTTTCCCAGAGATTTCTCACAACTTCCTTTTGCTTCTGGGATTTCTGTAATAAGGAGATGGTATTCTATCCTCTTCCCACAATTACGATTGTCATTAATAACTACATGATAGTATCATTAGCAACTGTATTAGGCTAATGTTAGAATCACATCTTATATGGTTATTCTGCAATAAGACATTTTATAATGGGAAGTTGTTCAGGCTAGGGTGGTGTTCTGGAGAGTGCTTTCCTAGCATGAAGTCCTAGGCCCAATCCTCAGCTGGATGTGGTGATATATATTTAATAGGGCGAGAGAGTCAGAAGTTCAAGACTTTTCTCTGCTACATAGTGCGTTCAAGGCCAGCCCTGGAACATGCGATGCTGCCTCCAACCCTCCCCCACAAAAAACAACCTAAACTAAACCAAACATGGAAGAAATACACCAGGCAGTGGTGGCCCATGCTTTTAATCCCAGCACTCAGGAGGCAGAGGCAGGTGGATCTCTGTGAGTTCGAGGCCAGCCTGGTCTATAGAGAGAGTTCCAGGACAGCCAGGACTACACAGGCAAACCCTATCTCAAGAAAAAAAAATTAGCTTGGCATGATAGCTTATGAGTACTCAGGAGACTGAGGCAGGAGGGTTGCTATGAGTTTGGGGTTAGCCTGGACTACAGCATTAGTTTGAAACTAGACTGATTTACATAGTGAGGTTGAAGTCTGGGCTACCTAGCAAGACCCTGCCTGAAGAAGAAAAAGTCCAAAAGGCTAAGGGTGGGAGGGGTTTTAAATTAATTGAGCAGAGTAAAGTCCAGGAGTCTCTGCTGGGCTGAAAGGTCCCTAGAAGGCACCCAGGACCCATCAGTGCAGGGCTCTGGGTGCAGGACCCCTCTCCTTGAATCCTATAGATACTCACCCACCTATGTCAGGAAAGCGTGGCTTTGGGAATAAGTCATCTGTCCAGAGGTCCAGAGGGCAGAGCTAAGTCCTGACAGGAACACCCTGTCGGGACTGGAAGATGGCTCAGTGGTTAAGAGCACTTGTTTTTGCAGTGGACCTGGGTTCGATACCCAGAACCCGCATGGTGACTCACAGCTGTCCGTAACTCCAGTTCTAGGGGATCCAACACTCTCTTCTGGCTTCTACATACATGGAAGCAAAATAATCATACACACAAAATAAAGATAAAAAAACAATAACAAAAACAAAAAAAAACCCTGTTGTCCTCACTCCCCACCCCCCTCTAGTTGGGGGGCCATGCAGACTGCCTCACTGGCCCTGACAAGCAGAAGGCCATGATCCTCACAGTGAGCTCTTACTGGTATTAAGTGTGTTCCACTGGAACCCAGCAACTGCCCTCTTCCCCCTGCTCTGACCAGCCCCTTCCTGCCATGCTCTGATTTAATTCCCCGTCCAACATGGATTGTAATTGCGTTAGGAAATTCTGTACTTACGGTAAGGGTGAGTTTTAACATCTGCCAACACCCGGTTCCAGGCAAATACTGCTATACAACCCATTCTGCCAAGGGCATGGTGTGCAGCCCTGGAAGCAGGATTGGGGTCCTACGGGGTGGGGGGAAAGTAGGAGCGTGCTGGGAACATGTCCCACAAGGCTAGGTGGAGACATACAAAGGAGCTTTGCTGGTTAAAAAAAAAACAAAAACAAAAAAACAGAAGTCCTGGGTTGTGACTGGGCCCAGAGCTTATTCCTAAGAGCCTGCACTAGCTGGTTTTATGTCAATTTCACACAAGCTGGAGTCCTGTTGGGAAAAGGAACCTCAATAGAGAAAATGCCTCCACCAGAGTGGCCCGTGGCCATGTCTGTGGTACATTTTCTTGATTGATGATTGACGTGGGAGGGCCCAGCTCAGTGTGGGCGGTCCTGCATCTGGGCTGGTGGTCCTAGGTGCTGTAAGAAAGCAGGCTGAGCAAGTCACAGGAACCAAGCCATAAGCAGCACCCTGTAGCACAAATTGTTAGAAGATCTTATTAATAAAATCAAACCCGGTGCCAGTTATTGGGGTGAATGCTGGAAGATCAGAGAAGCAGAACAAGCCACAGCCACCTCACCTCGCCAATTCCTCAACTGATCCTGTTTCCTCAGACTAAAAGCCTCTGAGTCCTCATCCAGAATGAATTTCAGCTGAACTGTTGCTCAAAAGCCTGAAAGCTTAACCAGCTCTAGTTCCTGGTCTTCACGCCTTATATACCTTTCTGCTTTCTGCCATCACTTCCTGGGATTAAAGGTGTGAGTTACCATGCCTGGCTGTTTCCAGTGTGGCTTTGAACTCACAGAGATCCAGATGGATCTCTGCCTCTGGAATGTTAGGATTAAAGGTGTGAGCTACCACTGCCTAACCTCTATGTTTAATATTGTGGCTGTTCTGTTCTCTGACCCCCAGATAAGTTTATTAGGGTGCACAATATTTGGGGGAACACAATACCATCACAGCACCCTCCATGGCCTCCACTTCAGCTCCTGTCTCCGCCCCGTTTGAGCCTTAGTTCTGAGTACCTTTGATGATGAACTGTGATGTGAAACTATAAACTGAGCTAAACCCTTTCTGCCCCAAGTTGCTTTTGGTCACGATATTTTGTCACAGCAATAGGAACCTAAGACAGAGTCCTTTATTAGAAGAATGCAGGGGGTTGGCTGTGTGGCTCAAATAGTAGAGTGCGTGCTTGAGGCCCTGGGTTACATCCTAAACACCACAAAGAAAAACTAAAATTAAAATGTGGCGGGCCAGACAGAGGAGAGGTAGCCTGACAAAAGAGACAATAAGAATCAAGAAGATGAAATGCTACCAGCTTTGAGGACGGAAAGACGGACCCAAGCCCAGGAATGTCAGACCTCTAGAACTGGAAAGGAAGGGGCAGATTGTCCCTTGAGTCTCCACAAGGAACTAGTTCTAGCCCACCGTGGACTGCTGACCTACAGGACAGAGTACTAACTGATTTTTTTTTTTTAAAAAAGAATTATTTTCATTTGCTCATGTGTGTATGTGCATTCGGAGACTATAAGAGGTCATCAGATGCCCTAGAGCTGGAGTTATAAGTTGTTGTGAGCCACCTCACAGGATTGCTGGGAGCCTATCTCTGGTCCTTTGCAAGAGTAGCCAATGCTCCTAATGACTGAACTATACAGCCCCAACTGTGATGTTTTAAGTAGTGAAGGGACTGGCCTTAGAGGGTTGGCTGGAGCCCCAGGCATTGAGAGGACCTGGCCACCAGATCAGGAGAGGAGGAGTGCAGTGGGGATGGGCAGGAGCTCAGCCTTCAGGGTAAAATGGATCAGGTCCATGCCTGTGCCTCTCCTCTAAGGAGGTAGCGGAAATCAGACCAAGGAATTGATCTTCTTCATGACTGAGTTATTTACTTGCCTGCTCATTAGGTCAATAAATTGCATTTTGTGTAATCCCACCATTGATTGTGAAGCTCTGTGTGGTTTGGGAGGCAGGGGGTGCGGAGCAGAGAAAACAAAGAAAGAGATGGTCAAAGATTCCAGTAACTATCAAGAAAGCCAGTTAATGGCACTTGGGGTAGTACGGGAAGGAATGAGCCCCACAGACAGTGAGGACACAGTGGCAGAGTGGGGCGTTAGCCATTTTTTTTTTGTCTGACTAGAACTTGTTCCCACTTTTAGATCTAGATGAAAGAAACAATGTAATCTGAAATCAGGTTTATCGCAAGGGCTGAGTAAAGTTGCTGTTGTATGATATTTTGTTTGTGTTCTGACAAATAAAGCTTGCCTGGAGATCAGAGGGCAGAGCTAGCCACTAGTTAACCATAGAGGCCAGGCAGTGGTGGCACACATCTTTAATCCCAGCACTTGGGAGGAAGAAGCAGTAAGATCAGAAGTTCAAGGCCACCCTGGGCTACATGAGATTGAGCCAGTCTAAAAGATAAACTTAAACTTTAGATGGTGGTGGTGGTGGTGGTGGTGGTGGTGGTGGTGGTGGTGCAAGCCTTTAATCCCAGCACATGGGAGGCTCACTCACACTTTAATCCCAGCACTAGGGAGGATCATGACTTTGATCCCAGCACATGAGAGGCTCACACCTTTAATCCAGCATCGAGAGGTGAGATAGGAATATAAGGTGGTTAGAGACAGGATCTCAGGCCCATTCAGGTCTGAGATTTCGTAGAGGTAAGAACTCTCTAGTGGCTGCTGCTCTGCTTCTTTGATCTGTCAGCTTTCACCCTTAATATCTGACTCTGGGTTTTTATTATTAAGACCAAATAGGATCGCATTTCAGGTTGCCATCACCACTTATATTGAAAGATAATCCCACCGCTGGAGTTCTCCATCAGGGCTGGGGGCCCTCTGTCAGGGTGGTCAAAGGTCTCAGAAGTGGCAGGCACAAGCAGGACTGGAGAACCAGGCCTTCCCACCCACCCTCAGCAAGCCAGGTGCCACCCTTTCCTGGTCTCACCAATAGCCCAGAATCAGTAAACCAGTGGTCATCAGTCCCAGGATAGGATGGTGATGCCATAGATATCTGGGCTGCATCCTGCCTCTGGGCCACTGTCCCCACTCCTCTGCCTCATTCACTCTGGGACCTGTCATGGGATGACCCCAACCAGTGCCCGGAAGGAGTATCGGTAGGTATAAGATTCTCAACAAACCGTCCACCCATCACACCCGTAGAGAGCAATGTATGTATGTCCTGAGAGGTCAAAGCTCCACTCCTGACTCCACTTCTCCGCCCCATCCCACTGAAAGCATCTCAGGGTAGGACCAGGACTCACGGAGTTGCTGATTAAATGAACTTTTCTCTGTTTTCTGAGTTATCTCACTATGTAACCTCGCCCGGCCTCAAACTTGCAGCAATCCTCCTGCTTCAGTCTCTCAAGTGCAAGGTTCTCACACAGTTCCAGCCAGGTCCAGAGAAGGCGGGTCCAAGGTGAAGAGCTACCCTGCCTGTGTTTTTTTTTCTTTTTAAACAATTATATATTAACGTACATGTTTGTGCGTATTTATTGTGTGGGGGTGGATGTAGGTGCTTGAGCTTGACTGTGGAGATCAGAGGACATACATGTTGTGGTAGTCCATTCTCTCCTTCCATTGTGTGAGTTCTGCGGATTGAACTCAGGTCATTAGTCTGTCTAACAGATGCAGTGACACACAATGTATACATGTACACACCACACACACACACACACACAAACACTCACAAACTACATAGGTGCATGTATACCCCCACATATCCTCACACACCACATGTGTACCTCCACACATGCCCACATATCACACATGTGCAAATGCACCCACAAACAAATTCACACACCACATGTACACCCACACACATACTCACACACCACACACGCACATCTGTACACATACACAGCACAAGTGATGTGGATGTACATACACAGGGCAGACATACCACAAATACCACAGATTGCATCATCAGATGCAGGCGTGGCCTCCTGCGATGCCTTTTTCTTCCCAAATAAGCTTTCCACATCTTTGTGCATGATAGCTTGTCATTGACTGTCACTTATTCCGCTCCTGCATCCCGCAACCCCTCAGCTGTTTCATAGCCCTGTGTGAACATGTCCCTGAACTGGGGCAGATGTGACACTGGGACCCCATGCACCAGCTTAGCAGATGGGTGCCCATGAGTGCCAGGACACAGGGGTGTACCAGCAGAACATGGCTTGCTGAGGCTCAGTACAGGGCGCAACTATCCAAGAGAAGTGATGTCCATGGCAGGTTAGCCAAGTATATTCTCCTAGTCCTAGAACCTCTGAAGAGAAGCAGACAGTGGCTGGGCTTGATTCTGGCTGTCCAGTAGTCAAGGACCTGTAGCCAGCAGAGTCCTTGCTTGTTGGTCAACTTTCCTAGGTAGATGTAAAAGAAATTCCCTGGGCTGGGGGCTAGAGAGATGGCTAAGCAGTTAAGAGCATTGGCTGCTCTTCCAGAGGATCCTGGTTCAATTCCCAGCACCCACATGGTGGCTCACAGCTGTTTGTAACTCCAGTTTCAGGGGATCCAGAATCCTCACACAGACATACGTGCAGGCAAAACACCAATGCACAAAAAAGAAAAATAAGAAATGAAAGAGAGAGAGAGAGAGAGGAAATTCCCTGGGCCAATTGCCCAGCTTGGCAAATTAAGTAAGTGTGACAGGGTGAAGGACAGCTACCAATTGCTGTACTTTCCCCAAATTACCAATCTCTCACATGTATCAAGTTCCTGTTTTGTTTTATTTTTACATTTTTGATTATAAAGGTCCTAAGGCTGCTCAAAATTGAGGCGGACCTGGGTTTAGAGAGCCACCTAGTGTTCAGAAAGCGGAAGTGACTCGATATGACATGAACAGACAAAAATCCCCTTGTCTTGCTTGGCCTGAGTAGGTAGGATGGCCTGTTTTGTTGGCCTGACCCTTGGAACAGCTAAATGGCAGCTTGTTGTGAGGAGGAGTTTCTCTAGCTAATATTGAAAGGCTCGCTCTCGATGTGTCTATCCTGAGAGTCCCCCTGTCCCACCACTCTGCTGGCTCAGGGTCTGAGGGGACCTGTGCTCGATACATGGGACATATCCCATGATATCCCTGTTGGTGCTCTTGAGAACAAGGCTCTCACTGTGACGTTATCTGGATAGAAGGGTGGAGTCTCGACCTCCTTCCGTCTCCCTGCCATCATGAAAGCATTGAAAAGCAAAGCTTTGGGACAAATACTATAGAATTGTATTACATGAAATATATAGAATATACAAATTTATAGAGACAGAAAGATTAGACGTTATCTCAAGATGGAGAAGAAAGGAATATAGAGCAATGATTTCCTAAGGACAGAATCTCTGTTTTGTGTGATGGAAAAGCCCCACAAATGGACAGTAGTATCAGGACATAATATCATGAATGTAATAAATCAATACAATTAATGTCATTAATGAATATCATAAATATAGTTATTGAATGAATACTGCGAATGTAATCAATGAATGCCACAAATGTGATTAATATCATGAGTGTAATTAATGAATATCATTAGTGTAATTAAAAAAATAAATTAAAAGAAAAACAAAGCTTTGGGTGTCTTTGGAAAGTCCCCATTCCTGTCTGGTCATGCTTGGCCAACCCCAGGACTTAACAGCTACAGAAGCCAATAAGGCCTGACTGGACTCAGGCCAAACCATTCCAAAGAGGTCTTCATTTGAGGATTGTTTTGAGAAGCTTCAGAGTCAATGATGGCACCTTTCTGTGGCCACGTGCCTCCTCCTGAACACTGGGAAGGCAGGCTTGTGACTGCAGGTACCCAGCAAAGGGCAGGTATAGTGGCTGCTGACACAGGTACAGCCCACCTTCCTTCCTCTCACCTTGGCCTCAGAGAATGTGGTACCCAGTTCTGGAACCAACAGTTCTGAGTCTATTCTGGAGGCCCAGTTGTTTCTCATCCATCTAAAGAAGAGAGTCATGTGTGATTAGACCTGTTTGTCTCTTGGCTTTGCTATGGACTGTCTACCCTGAGCCAACAAAGGCTGGGGAAATGTTAATTTTCCTCCCCAACAGGACCTTGTGGTTTGCACCAGAGTGTAGGGCTGTCATTGCCCTAGAGGTGGTGGGACTTGGGAGAATGGAGCAGATAAATGAGGCGAACTAAAGTCTCATGCAATAGCCAACTTTATTCAGAGCCTCAGACAATTTATACTCTGAGGGTTAATAAAAGTCACATGAAGCCAGGCAGTGGTGGTGCACAACTTTAATCCCAGCACTCGGAGGCAGAGGCAGGTGGATCTCTGTGGGTGCAAGGCAGCCTGGTCTACAGAGCGAGTTCCAGGACAGCCAGAACTACACAGAGAAACCCTGTCTTGAAACCCCGACCCCAAAAGAAAGGTCACATGAGTAAAGTTCTCATGAGTGCAAGCTGTATACAATTACATAGACAAGCCACATGTGGGAAAACATGTTTTTCCATAGAAGCATATAAACATTTTTATAACAGCAAGCAATAATAAGTGACCTGATGTAAATTTTTCCTATCCATTATACCTAGGAGGAACTTGAAAACATATTCCAAGAACAATTCCATGTTTTGAAGAACCTGAGGTCACAGGACTCTCGTCTTGTTTTCTTGGGGTGTTCTCACAAAGCACTCAGAATTCTCACATGACTCCATTCTTGGACCATGTTCGACATAGAGCTACCAATCAGAGGAACAAAATCAAAGCTTTTAGGCAGGGCCAATTGAGCAGGCTTTTGGGAAAAGCATCTCCATGCCTCCTCCACTGAGCAAGGCCCTGACTGGTCTGACCCGTGGCCCGTGCAGACCTGTGCCAGCTCCTGTAGGCCATGGAGTGTGAAGATGAAGAATGGCCCCAATTTGTTGGCCGCAGACACACACCTCTTCTGCTAGAGACACCTTGTTATATGTTTAACTTTTTTTTTTTTTGGTTTTTCCAAGACAGGGTTTCTCTGTGTAGCTTTGCGCCTTTCCTGGAGCTCACTTGGTAGCCCAGGCTGGCCTTGAACTCACAGAGATCCGCCTGGCTCTGCCTCCCGAGTGCTGGGATTAAAGGCATGCGCCACCACCGCCCGGCTATGTTTAACATTTAATAGAGGTCCAAGAATTGTGCTTGCGATAAACTGGAAAGGAACAGCCAAGCCTCCAGGAAATGAAGCAAATCCTTGCACATAGAATCAAAATGAAGTCAGTAAAGCAGTGACAGGTATCAGGAGACAAGCAAGTGGCAGATGTGCATACCTGGCAGTGAGGGGAGTGGACATTCGCAGTGATCTACCAAAGAATAAGGGACAGGAGCAAGAGAGGCAGGCCCCAATTACTTTGTTTGACACACACGTCGAGTACTTTTGACTAAAAAAGAGCCCTGGGTGTGAACTGGACACCTACGAGCCTGAGACGTGGCCCATATGTAAAGAACAGTTTTCACAAGGCAAGATCAAAGCCCCAATACAGATAAGTGAACACCAGGAAAGAGCCTCAAGATGAAGGAAACCGTGTGGGGGTAAAATAGTTCAAAGGGAGATCCCCAACCACACACTGCAAGCTCCAAAGAACCAAGAGGTATGGGAAGATGCTGGAACTTCAGTGAGACAATGACCCAAGAGAGATAAGCACAGGTAGCAATTCTCACCAGAGAGAGGATAGGTTCAGGTAATAATCATTGGCTAAAACCTGACCTCCTGGGTGCGGGGCCCCCTTGTTGTGATCCAGGTCACAGGGTAGAGTTGAGCCCATGCAGCAGGAACAACATGGCCCTCAGAACCTGAATGTTCACACCTGGCACCTGGTGACAGGCTCAACAGTGCTATTTCCAAAGAAAACACCCTGGGTTCACTCCTGGCCTTCATCTCCCTCTTTGATGTTGTGATGAGGTTCTTGTAAGCATGAAGGAACACAGAAGTGTCACTTCACTCCACCCCATTTGGGTCCCCTTTTGATGGGTCTTAACTGATCTGCAGCATCACAGGATGGAAGTGACCTGCCCCTTTTGATGCTTGCAAGGTTTTTTTTGTTGTTGTTGTTGTTGTTTTTTTCCTGGCTGTCACTCCAGCTCTGTCCCCACACCAGCTTCTGTGTTGGATGCCAGCCACAGCCTTCCAGGTCTTAGCAGATAGCCAGCAGCTGCTGCAGATGTGGCCTCAAGGGGAGCCCAGCCAGGACCTGTGCAGCTATTTTGAGTGGAGCAGAGTCACCTGTCCCCAGCTGTAGAACAAATGATGTGGTAGTTTGTGCATTAAGTTCCAAAGCAACTTGCTTTGTGGCCTCAGCAACTGAACAACTGAGGATAGACAGGCACAAACCACCTTCCTGAGCTAGCAGCTTGGCTGTGGGAGAGTGAGTGTGTGACACTTTCTAGCAGCTACTGACTCAGAGGGTGAGGCCCTGGAAGCACCAGGGACAGGCGAGCACCCCAAAGGGGTGTTGTAGAATATTTAACTATGCAAAGATTGTTGCATTTGTTTAACTATGTAAAGATGTGTTGCATTTGTTTAATTATGTAAAGATGTGTTGCTGATTTACCTTGCCTGCCTAAGGCACCTGACTGATCTAATAAAAAGCTGAATGGCCAATAGTGAGGGAGGAGGTATAGGCAGAACTTCTGGGCAGGGAGAGTAAGTAGGAGGAGGAATTTAGCCTTTAGGAAGAAAGAAAGGGAGACACCAGAGGCCAGCCATCCAGGCATGGCGGAAGCAGGAAAGTAGGAGAGAGAGAGAGAGAGAGAGAGAGAGAGAGAGAGAGAGAGAGAGAGAGAGAGAGAGACGACCCAAGGTAAAATGTAGATGAATAGAAACAGGTAAGATTAGAAGAGCTAGTGGGACAAGCCTAAGCTAAGGCTGAGCATTCATTATTAATAATAAGTCTCCGTGTCTTTATTTGGGAGCTGGTTGGTGGCTCAAAGAAAATTCCAACTACAGAGGGGCATCCATGCGCCCCATCATCTAGTGCTCAGCTGGGGGTGTTTGTCAAAGCTCCAAGCATGGGCTGCCTTTTGGGAAGTATGTCACTGACACCATTCCCTGCAGCAAATTTGCTAAGTGCCAATTAGATGTTCCAGTGTCCCCACCTCTCTTCAGGTATGGTCTTTACTTCTTATGAGTATGACTTAATTGCCTGAAGCATTTGCATCTCTTGGTAGGAGATGGGAGAGGCAAAGAAGAAAGGAAGAGGAGAGCACGTTTGTGAGGTGAAGCCATTGGGCATAGAAGGAGATTTGCTAGTAAACAGTAGGTGCTCGATAGATGGGGCTGCAGCGAGCCCCATGTGTTCCTTCAAGATTGGAGCAGAGGCCCCTCCTCTGCCTGTGTTGTTGTAACAGAACACCCGAGGAAGAATAAATGGGAGAAAACAGAAATTAATGTTTGGGAAATTCATGGTCAAGATGCTGGATATCTACCATCCCTTAGTGAGGGCCTCCTGCATTTCACATGACAGAGCAGACACTCCCCTCCCAAACCCTTTAGTAGGGACCCTTTTCTTCTAAGGGGAGGAGCCCTTAGGCTTTATCCCTTCTAAAGACTACTTTGTAACACCTGGATCTGTTTTTTTTAATAACTTCTATTTTTTTTATTTGCATGAGTGTTTTGCCTGCATGTGTGTCTGTATGGGGGTGTCAGATGGAGTTACAGTTGTTAGCTGCCATGTGGGTGCTAGGAATTGAACCCGGGTCCTCTGGAAGAGCAGTCAGTGTGCTCTTAACTGCTGAGCCATCTCTCTAGCCCCCTGGATCTTTATTTTTAATTTCTTTAGTGAAACAAGGTCTCACTCTATAGCCCATCTTGGTCTTGAACTCATGTCAATCCTCCTGCTTCAACCTTCTGAGCGCTGAGATCATAGGTGTGACCCACCACATTTGGCTTTTTTCTTTTTGAGATTGGTCTTCATTCTACGTGGGAGTCTGTCAGAGAGGAGGGCACCTCAGTTGAAAAAACACTTCCATAAGATCAAGCTGTAGGTAGGCAAGCCTGTATAGCATTTTCTTAATTAGTGATGGATGGAGGACGGCCCAGCTCTTTGTGGGTAGTGCCATCCCTGGGCTGGTGGTCCTGGGTTCTATAAGAAAACAGGCTGAGCAAGCTACATGGAACAAGCCAGCAAGCAGCACTCTTCCATGGCCTCTGCATCAGCTCCTGCCTCCAGGCTCCTGCCCTGTTTGAGGCCCTGTCCTGACTTCCTTCAGTGATGGACAGTGAGTGATATGGAAGTGTAAGCCAGATAAACCCTTTTCTCCCCAAGTGCCTTGGTCATGGTGTTTCACCACAGCAACAGAAACCCTGACTAAGACAAGTTGGTACCAGGATATTACCTGGTATTGCTGTGACAGACTTGACCACGCTGCTTTGGGGAGGATTGTGGAAGGACTTTGCAACTTTGGACTAGAAATGCCACTGAGTATTGAGAGCTCAGTGAGCTGTTCTGAGGAGCTTGGAAGATAAGGATGTTGAGAGCAGGGCAGATGATGGAGGCCTGGCTTGTGATATTTCAGAGGGAAGCAAAGACTCTACGGGGCCATTTGTGTGAAGCATCTGTGGTGTCTGGTCAGCTGGAGCTGAAGAATCAGCCGTGATTAACAGGAGACCAGAACCACTAAAGTGAAACCTTTGCTTTGCTGGGACAATGGATGCTGCTCTGCTGGGGCTGAAGAATCAGCAGTGATTAAGAAGAGACCAGCATCACTGAGGTGAAGTCTTCTGGGAAGGGTTTCCTCAGGGTCAGCACACAAAAGCTGTGTCCCAGAAGCCGCCAAAGTTGTACCTCATGCTGGCAGCTGGACTTGGTAGTGTAAGAGTCACCCAGATGGTGCTGGTTTTGAAGACCTGAAAGGATCATGGAGAGCAACTGAAGCTTGGCACTGTGTGGCAGAACTGGAGTCCCTGAAGAGAGCCCAGGGGAGACTATTGGTAAAAGTGCAGCCCAGTTGTAGCAGGAAACCTCAGCATTTTGGGGATAACAGTACTGTGTGATAACCACAGACCAGCAGCAGTGTGGAGTAGAGCCAGCCTGAGCCTAGAAGACAAGCTGTGTGTGCTGCAGAGGGCAAAGCCAGACTCCTTTGGAGGAGTCTGAAAGAGTGTAGGTGACTTCTAAATACTAGATGGACACTGAGTTATTTATACTGTTGGAGTTTGGTTTTGCTTTGTTCAGATTGTGACTGTGCCCTGGTTCTTGAAGAAAGTGCGTGCTTGTTTTTAATTGGGCTATTTGGTATTTCGATGTCTAATTTCTTGAGTTTTTTTTTTATATATATATTTTGGAGATCAGCCCTCTGTCAGATGTGGGGTTGGTGAAGATCTTTTCCCATTCTGTAGACTGGCATTTCATCATGACAGTGGAACCCATAGAGACAGTTGACCTGAGCTTATGGGAGCTCATGGACTCTGAACCAACAGTTAAGGAGCCTCCATGGGACCGACCTAGGCCCTCTGCATGTGTGTGACAGTTGTGTAGCTTGATGTCTTTTTTTTTTTTTTTAAAGATTTATTTATTATGTATACAGTGTTCTGCCTGCATGTATGCCTGCAGGCCAGAAGAGGGCACCAGATCTCATTACAGATGGTTGTGCGCCACCATGTGGTTGCTGGGAATTGAACTCAGGACCTCTGGAAGAACAGCCAGTGCTCTTAACCGCTGAGCCATCTCTCCAGCCCTACTTGATGTCTTTGTAGGGCTCCTAGCAGTGAGATCAGGACCTGTCCCTGGATCCTAGCTGGCTTTGGGGAACCTGTTCCCCATGCTGGATTACCTTGCCCAAACTTGATGCAAGGGGAGTTCAATTCTGCCTCAACTAGATGTGCCATGCTTTGCTCAAGCCCATGGAGGCCTGCCCCTTTCCGAGTGGAGGAGGAGTTGAAGGGGAGGGGTTAGATGGGAAGGTGGGGGGAGAGGGGAGACTGGGAAAAGAGGAGGGAGGGGAAACTGGTTGGTATGTAAAATAAATGAAAAAAATGTTATTTAAATTTTTTTAAAGTGTTTGTTTTTGACTTTGCAGGAACCTCCCAATTTTTTTTTTAAAAGAGGTTTTGGAGTTTCACAGAGAATTTGGATTTTTTGTTTTGTTTTGTTTTTCAAGACAGGGTTTCTCTGTGTAGCTTTGCGCCTTTCCTGGAACTCACTCGGTAGCCCAGGTTGGCCTGGAACTCACAGAGATCCACCTGCCTCTGCCTCCCGAGTGCTGGGATTAAAGGTGTGCGCCACCACCGCCCGGCCTCCAGTCTCTTTTAAAATCCAAATTCTCAGCTGGGGGGTGGTGGCGCACGCCTTTAATCCCAGCACTCGGAGACAGAGCTAGGTGGATCTCTGTGAGTTTGAGGCCAGCCTGGGCTACTGAGTGAGTTCCAGGAAAGGTGCAAAGCTACACAGAGAAACCCTGTCTTGAAAAACAAAAACAAACAAACAAAAAAAAAGAGACTGGGTTTTTTTGTTTTGTTTTTCTAGATGGGTTTCTGTGGACCTCTGGCTGTCTTAGAGAACTCCCGCTGTAGATCAGGTTGGTCTCAACCTCCGATGGGATCAAAAGGGGAGCACCACCACCTGTCAAGACTAGATATTTTTAAAAAGACAACTTTTAACATGTTTAAATTTGTATGGTTGTGGGAATTTCTAAGTTTGTAAAATGTCCATTGTGGTGTTTTTATTAATGTGTAATCTTGGGACTGAACAAGAAAGGAAAGGTTGTGGCTTAACAGTGATGCGTTTGTGTCAAGTTGACAAGAAGTCAGCTGTCCTGGCTAGTTTTATGTCAACTTGACACAAGCTAGAGTCAACAGAGAGGGAACCTCAACTGAGAAAGTGGATCCATAAGATCCAGCAGTAGGCAAACCTGTAGGGCATTTTCTTAATATTGATAGGAGAGGACTCCGGTTCTATAAGAAAGCAGGCTCCACCGGGGATGGTAGAGGCACACATCTTTAATCTCAGCACTTGGGAGGCAGAAGCAGGTGGATCTTTGTGAATTCAGGGCCAGCCTGGTCTACAGAGCAAGTTCCAGGACAGCCATGGCTACCTCCATGGCCTCTTCCATCAGCTCCTGCCCTGACTTCCTTTGATCAACATTGATGTGAAAGTGTAAGCCAAACAAGCCCTTTGCTCCCCAAGTTGCTTTGGTCATGGTGTTATCACAGCAATAGTGACCCTAACTAAGACAAACCCTTATCACCAATGCAATGTAGGTGGTACTGGTGCAGTGTCATTTAAAGCCAGAACCTCTCCTCTTGCCTCCTGCCATTGAATACTAGAATACTAGAGGGATGTCCCCAACTCATGCTGATGGCTGGTGTACCGGTAGCACCTGCCTGGGCGCCAAACCAGAATAGCAATAAAAATGAACACAAGCACCATGTGACTGGAAAGAGAATAGCCACTAGGCTGTGTTAAGAACCATATGGATGGCAACATGGGAACCTTGGTCAGTGACAACCTATACTGACAGCTGGACAGTACTCAAAGACTTTGATGGCCCAGCGGTAAAGGAAAAGCCGTCAGATGGGGAAGCCACTGTAAAGACAACAGATGTAGAAGGACATTTAGAGGAGCTGGAGTCCCTGGTGGTTTATGTATAGCCTCCTACCTCCTGAGACCCCCCAGGGAAATGAGAAGCTGCTGTCTTTACCAAGGCAAGAGCCATTGCCCCCAGGTGTGCCAAGAAGCAGCTCACTGGGTTCATACAAAGCTGGCCACAGGAGCCAGCATGGGATGGGAAGGGAAACACCAAAGGCTGGCATTCCAGTAAAAGCCTCCAACATTCGGCACGCTATCCAGTCCTGTGAGGCTTGCTCCCAGTGCATGGATGATAGAATACATGTCAAAGTCAACCTGCCCGGTAAGGGACTGTCAAATACATAGGGCCCCTGCCAGTCAGTGAGTGGTGTATGTTCTCACTTGTGGAGACACCACCACAGGCCTTTCCCTGCAAGCAAGCAACATGTGAGGTTGCCATAAGAGCCTGACCCAACTCAGTGTGATGCACGGTGCCCACAGAGAACTAACAGGGATGCTCACATACAACTGTAGTCGTTAATATAAGTAGCTGCCTCATCCTAAGGCAGCTTGCTCACTCCCATTTCATTCTATGTGATCCTCAGAAGCTTGGCCCTCAGAGTTCTGGGCACTCCATGGAGCTTCCAGTGTCCTTTTGCTGATCCCAACCATCTCACCCTCCTAGCCTAGTCCACCTGCAGGGTACCCCCAAGGCCACATTCAAATGGAGCTTGAATAATGGGGTAACTTAAGGAAATAATGTGACCAGCAGAAATATCTTTAGGCAGGAACCAGACTGACTAGAGGAGAGCAGTGTGGCTAAGGAGATGGAAGCCAGCCTTGTGTCCCCCAATCATTCGGGTGGCAGACAAATCCACCCACCATCATTTTCTTCGAATCCTCTTGCAAGCCATGTACAGTAGGGCCTGTTGGCCAACCCACTGCAAATGGGTTCACACAGAATCCAGACAGCCAAACTGGGAGTAGACACAGGGCGTATACTCATCTGCTTGCATCACCACAGCTCCAAGACATCTCTCTTTGAACCCCGAGATGAAACTGAGGGTCCTTGACCTCACTGGAAACCAGGCTATTTGTGGTAAAGAGCAGGTAGACGAGCTACTAACTTCCAGCAGCCCAGAGGATGGGGGGAGATCTGTGTCCCCAGGATACCACTTGGGTACCCTGCCTCACCTGAGTCTAAACTAAGCATAGCTGGATACAGCAGGGCTGCCCCAGTACAAAGTGGGCCCAGTGCTCCTGTGCCGCTGCCGCCAGGATCCCTGTGAAATATCCAGGCCCTCTGTCCTGTCCTCCAGTCTACGGGAAAGGCAGAGGACTCTGGCAGGCCACCCCTTCCCAGCCTTGCCCAAGACCCAACTGGCCAGACAGACTCCCTTAAAAAACCATTTATTTGAACCCAGGCATGGTGGTGCATCCTTGTAACTTCAGCACTGGGGATGCTGAGGCAGGAGGACCACAAGTTACAGGCCAGCCTGGGCTACATAGTGAGATCCTGTCTCAGACACGAAAAGAAAATTCTTAGGAGATGAAGCAACAGTCAGGTCAGCTGAGAGTGAAGAGCTGGGTGCAGAGGTCGTCCTGCCGGCCCAGCAGGCCTTTAGCTGGAATGAACTCCAGGGGCACTGACCCAGGTGCCTTCTTCTTCAGGTCCTGCTCAAAGATCTGCAAAGGACACAGTGGCTTTGGGCTGGATGCAGTGGTCCCTGTGGCGGGCACCCCAACAGCCCTGTGCACGGCCCTCACCTCATATGCAGTAAGTTCCAGGAGTGGCGCAATGCTGACCTCGGGGACAGACAGCACCTGGTTGATGACGCCGGCAGCTCTGGATACCTCAGGGTGGTAGTGCTGCTGGAGGGCCTAGGAGCAGCACACAGTGATGTCAACAGGAACTTCACGACATACCAGCAGGACCTTGGGATGGAGCCTGAAGTCCTGAGCCAATGTGGGGTTGCCAGGAACTGAGTACCTTGGCATACCTTGGCTTGGTGCCCTGTGTGACCAAGATCCCCGGGGGCTGCCAGAGATGTGTCAGTGGAGACTCAAAAGCCTCCTAGAATCTGGACAGGAAGGTGACTCACCTGCAGCTCCCACAAGCAGCTCTCCAAGGCATGGCTCCTGGCTGGGTCCTTCTCCGTTGGGTCGTAAGGATCAGCATCTAGCTCTACAAACAGGTCAAGACTCCATTAGCCACCTGGCCGTCGGTGTCACAGGAGCCAGATACGATTCTTGCCAGGGTGTGCCACCATGCCCAGCCACTCCTGCTCACCAGGGCCCTGTGGGCGGTGCACCATAACTCGGCAGGCAGGGTGTCTACGCAACAGGTTGCAGATGAAGGGCAGGACCATGAGCAGGGCTTCGGGAGGCGCTGTGAGGGCCAGCCGGGCCAGGCGTTTGGCAAAGGCAGCCACCAGGTAGGCAGGGAGGTGACTGGGAGGGCAAGAGGTGTGAGAAAATAGGTCCCCAACATCCTTCCACCTCCTGCCCAACCAGAATGACAGCCCCCACAGACCATGGAGCTGGACACCCTCAACACTCACGAGGAGGAAAGGAAGAGGTCAGCCAAGTGAAAGAAACGGGCTCGGTACTTGACATGAAAGATGGATGGATCCAGGAGGCCATAGAGCTTTTGGTAGAAATCAGGGTATTCCCTGAGGGAGGGACCAGAGAGGATACAGGAGGTGAGCTGGTTAAAGGGACAGAACCCCAGGCAACCAAAGCTCCCCCTCTCGCACCTCTTCTGCATTAACCTCCCCCAGGTGAGCAACGCAGGCCCTTGAGAGAAACGAGAGAGCAGACCAGCGTGGGTCGGCCTGACACTCACAGGTTATGCTTGTGGATTAGGATGAAAAGCCCGTTCAAGGCCAGGAGGCTGATGGCACCGCCTGCGGAAACACCAAGACATGAGGCTACGCCTTGCTCACCCTGGGCCTGAGCAGGTAAGGGAAGCATGGGCAGAGCTGCAGGTGGCCAGTCTACAGGGAGACTACCTAAGGTCACATGCAGGGAGGTCATGGAGTTTAGCTCAGGTCTTTCAGGCAGGGGATGGCAGCCGGACCCATGCACAGTGAGTGCCCTTGCCAAATAGCCTAGTTGGGAGTCCTACTCACCCACATCACAGGCACTTGTGAGGAAGTCAATCATGAGGGTGGGCTGAGCCAGGTGGGGCAGGATGGAGTCATGCATAGCCACCAGCACCTTCTTGTAGAGGCTGAGGGGCAGCTGTAAAGATCAGGGCAGTCATGGAGCTATTCCCCTTTCCCCCACTCCCCACCCCCAAACCGGGTGCTTCCACCCACCAGACTCTACCTTGTGCTTGAGGAAGCCAAGCCACATCTCCTGGAAAGCTTTTCTGTGCTCCTGCAATGGGACAGGCAGCACATGTATCCTGACACCTGCCCCCCTCCAGCCCTCCTGCAGTCAACTGGGAGCCTCTGACCCTGACAGCCCATGCCAGACTGTGATGCCATGTCTCAGCACAAGCAACAGAGGGCCCAGGGACTTGGGTCTGAAGCTGGTTACAGTGACACAAAAAGTGTCATCACTTGAGACAGTGGAGTACGGCTATTGCCTACAATCTACCCTGAGAGGAAAAGGCCATGCCAAGGAAGGTCTCTGAAAGCATCTCACCTTCAAGTGAACGACCTTCCACTTGTCTGATGTCTCTGTAATTACAGCAAAAAGGGGTCACCAACTTGCAAGAGGGGAAGACAGTAGCTTGCCAGGCTGACTGATCTGGACTCTGTTCAGGAGCCCTCCTACGAACGGGCAGGCTCCAGTGGGCTTTAACCTGCCCAGAACTCACGTGTATGCTTCACATAGAGGTTGGTGAGGAGGTCACGCTCTTTGAGGGGCAGGTTCACGGCAGACAACAACATGAAGGCATTGTTCCAGAACGTGAGTGACACCTGTAGGAAGCCTAGCCTGAGCAGCTGTCCAGGCTGCTGCTGTCTCCTCGCCTCCCTGAGGTACTAGGGCACAGGATGGTGATGGGACCCAGCTGTTTACCTCAGGTTGCTGGCTGGTGGCTCGGGCCACAATGCTTGTGGCCACCTGCATTGTGTGGTACCGGATGTCATCATATTCCAAGTACTCACAGAACTGGGAGATAAGCAGGCTGTGGTCATCCTCGGGTGTGAGCAGGCCTCCTACCACTGCCTGGGGACAGAGTTGGGTGAATGACTCTCTCCCACAGAGTGATCCTAGCATGGCCAAGAAGGGAGTCACAACCTCGCCAAGCTCCACACCACCTGGCTGTCTGCCATTTCCTCTCCAACTCACAAGACAGAGACCAGAAAGCAGTAAGCCCTGCTTAGCTCCCAGGTCAAGGCAAGACCGGAACATAATATCCCCCAGCTATCTGTTCAGACAGTTAGCCCGTGGAACCATCTTAGGCTGTGGCCACCACAATCCTCCAGGCCCCACCAAGGCCTCACCCTGAAGAGAGTGCGGGGGAAGAGGTAGTGACTTTCCCACTGGGGCTTCTCCAGGGGCTTCGCTCCTTCCAGCTGCACAAACTTCATGAGTGTCTTCAGGGCCAGCTCCTGGGAAGCAGAGAGGAGTGACCATGATGTCCCCATCCTCCAGATGGCCTCCCAAAGCTCATCTAGCCTGAGGGTCTCTCACAACCAGGCTTAGGCCTGGGCCAAGAAGCAGGAGAGAAAGGAGACCCCCATCTTATCTTGCTCCATGTTCTATGTATGTGATGATGGTGACAGTGACGTGCTCTTGTTAACGTGGGACAGAACTGTTACAATTCTTGTAACAGAATTTGGCCTGAGGTGTGTAGTGGTGTTTGCTCCGCCCATGACCTTGGGCTACAGGGCCTAAAGGAGGTGGTGCTTTCTGCCGTTGTATGTGAACTCTGATAAGGAAAGGGATAGGGGCCTCATGGAGAGGAGAGAGGTGGCTTAGCGGTTAAGAGCACTGACTGATGTTCCAGAGGAACCGGGTTCAATTCCCAGATCGCCTACAGTCCGATCATGCCAGGACCAAAAAAATAATAAATAAATAAAAAGAAGGGACCATGTCATGGGCAGAGCAAATACCACTACATAAGTGTGCACACAAGGTGGGCTTGCAGGGGGAGGCCACCTAACTGCCCTCTTGTCATGCAGTTTTGGAGACACCACATCAAACATGACAATAAACGAAGCAGATATGGTGCCCAGAACTGGGGTTGCAGATTCCATGTCTTAAGGGCCAGCTGAATCACACCACACAGTGAAACAGCTGCGTGGAAGACAAAAGCCTAGGTAGAAAAGCTTCTCTTAGACAAGGAAACAGATGTTCACATCAACAGCCCCTACCTCTGCTTTGTGAAGTACTTTAGAGATAGGGGAGAAGCTGGGTCAAGGACTTCAAGACTCACCTTGACCTGGAAGGAGGGATGGGTCAGGAGCTCCTCCAGGCGGTTACAGCAGCTGTGATATCGGTGTCTCATCCACACTTGGTATTTGTGTGTGGCTCCCTGGGATCCTGAGGACAGAGGAGAGCTAACTCCCACTGATGTTCATGTGTGCCAAGCCAAACCAAAGTCCTAAACCCAGCCTCACCTTACCATTGTCTCCCATCTTCACAGTTGTAAACCTGTACCCAAACCAGGCCTTGGAAAAGACAATTTCTGAGCTCTGCCAAGTGG